>OU964975.1:2871790-2874290 GCA_918808275.2 Dolichovespula sylvestris
TTCCTCTCTCTTTCTCTTTCCCGTCTCTCACACGTGATATTTCGTTAATATTTAAGCGAATCGCGAATCCCACGTGCACGCTTTCAGTGATATCAGAATGATAATACGAAGATTAATAAAAATTACGACTCGAAACAAATTTGCTAATAAAATTTCTTTTTAATTTGTTAATAACATTGCCATATTATTATTCTGTCATTTACTATTCCCTTTTCTACCATTTCTATTCTTTCAATGTTATTTTATATTTTGAGAAATAAATCATTAACTTTCTCGTTATCCATTTCGTTTATATATAATATTATACGTACGATCATACATAATGTATGGTAACTTTTATTATCTCTTTTTAAATTAACATTTATTAACATAATTAGCTTTCTTTAATTTTCATATATGACATTAGACATCGAAAATAAATTTTATTCTCTCTTCCTCTCTCTCTCTCTCTCTCAATATTTAGCCGAATCGGTCGCACGTGCGATCCTCTTTGAATATCAAAGTCGAAGTAAGAATAAAAAAAAAAAAAAGAAAAGAAAAAGAAGTCCAAAAAAGAATAGAAAAAAAAAGGAAAGAAAAAAAGGAAAAAATAGTGAAGAGAAAAAAAGAAGAAAAAACAAACAGTAAACAGAAATTGCATCTGCATACATAGCCGTAGGAAACTTAGACGAAGAAACGGGGACGGTAATGCACGAGAGTCCCCCCCACCACTAGATCGGGCGCGCTGCCTGCGACGACGGAACCACGGACGCAAAACGTGTCTACGTTTACAGCTGTTTGCCAGTCGTCACCGGACCGCCGCGAGGTCTGGCAAAGGTCATTAACGTTATCTTCTTATTCCTCTACGCCGTCGTTGTCGTTGTCGTAGTCGTAGCCGTAGTCGTAGTCGTAGTCGTAGTCGAAATCGTAGCCATAGCTATAGTCGTCGTTATCGTTTTCGTAGTCGTAATATATTGCCATAGTCATCGTAATCGTCGTTCGAGTTTTTTTCCGTTTTCAGGATCGATCCATCCGATCGATCAACGGATCGACGAATCGGCCGATCGACCGACCGATCACTATACGATACGATAAATCGATCTCGTTCTATTTGTGTGTTTTGACGAATTCAATAACAAAATATTATATATATATATATATATATATATATATATATATATATATATATGTAGAATCAAATTGATAAATAGATGAATATCTATTAGAGATAAATCAATGGAGATGTCCGAGAGAGAAGGAAATTTTCGATGCGTGCGAATCGTGCGGACTGTCGTCCCGCGTCGGAACGAGGGACAGTTATTTTCGTGATCTTCGCGGGTGCGGAGGGACGGGGGAGGAAGAGAGAGAGAGAGAGAGAGAGAGAGAGAAAAGAGTGAGACGACGGCAACGGCGGCAACGAGACAAGAAGCTAGTGGCATCTCTCAGCACCTGTGACATCCGTCGTCTATCGTGTCTCTCTCTCGAATAAAAAGAATTCGCCAGATCGTTAGAAGAGAGCGAAGAAAAAAAAACGAAAAAAAGAAAAAATTATAAAAAAAATTAATAAAAGAAAATAAAAGAAAACTGAACAATCATAAAACGACATGGAGAAAGAAAAAAAGTTAATCTGGTGAATTATAAAAAGGAAGGAAAAACCACACATACACACACAAACACACATACACATACACATATATATATATATATTACCACATACAATATATATATATTGAGATAAATAGAATCGATCGATCGATCGATCGGTCGGTCGATCGATCGAGAAGTGGATCTTACAGTATCGAGTCGACGCTCGTCGACGGCCGACGACGTCGTTAATCGAATCACAGAGTTTGTCGAGTTTGCAATGGGTTTGGCAGGTACGTGTTTTCTTTTTTTTATGTGTTTATATATATATATATATATATATATATATATATATATATATATAAATCTCTATATATACATAGATTATCCTTCTCTTCGTCTTCCTCTTCGTACACGTGATATAGGTAACGATCGAACGTGAGAAAAAAAGTAAGAAAAACAAAAAAAGAACGAAACCGCAACAAAACAAAAGGAAAGAATAAAAGGAACAAGGAAACGAACGAACGGACAAGAAGAAAAATACAAAAAATAAAAGATCGATACAAATGAAATTTACGATAATTAATATTTTGGAGGGAAATAAACGTGAAAGGGGGAAGGGGGTGGGATGAGGAAGGAAAAAATCGCGCGGTCCGTTTTGCTACGATCGGAGAAACGTTCAACGCAAAACGTCGGAGTCGTATTATCAATCGTTAGGAGTTTATCTCGCTCTAGTCACTCACTATCCTCCTCCTCCTCCTCCTCCTCCTCCTCCTATTCCTCCACTCCAATCTCCCCCCTCTCCACCTCCTCTTCCTCCTCCTCCTCCACCTCTTCTTCCGTCGTTGTCGTCGACGATATCGTCGTACAGTGACTAGTACGCATGCGAGCCCGATCTTCTCTTGACCAACATTCGTACACATTAACAATTACTATT
>OU964975.1:2876790-2899290 GCA_918808275.2 Dolichovespula sylvestris
CTTAATTCTATATACTAATGCACGAGCGCGCACACGCACACACACACACACACACACACACACACACACACACCAAAAGTACATATTTGTTAAGCTGATCGATATAGAATACACAAACATATACGTATCATGACATATACGTACTTACAATTAGCCCATAAATACGCATATATATATACACACACACACATATATATATATTCGTATATATAATATACTTATATATACATAATCATGTGTATATATATATATATATATGTATATATATATATGCGTAAGATGTTCATTAAATCGTTCGATCTTGTCCAACTCGGTCGTCGTATCGTTCATACATACAAACTCGTTGCTACGACTCTCATAAAATGAAAGTCTCTCAGAGTTAGGTTCGGGGGCTACTCAAAACAGGATTCTTGACTGTCCAAGCCGTATTGGGTGAACCGTTCGATCTCCATGCTTGGAAATTTCCGACACAGAGACACGGGTGAAGCAAGCAGCCAACGAGCAAGCGCCGTTACGGTTGTTTAACGAGTTCGTAAATAAGATTAAAAAAAAAAAATAAATAAATAAAAATAAAAATGAAAATAAAATACGGGAAAAAAAAGGAAACAAGAAAAACAGAAAGATAATGGTTCCATTTGATTTAAATGAAGATATATGGGATTTCATTCGTCATAGTATTATTATTATTATTATTTTTTATTATTGTACATATCTTGTGATTTCGAGATATCGATAGAATTATTATTATTTATTTTACTTTCGATCGATCGACCGATATCTCTTACGTATCTAATCGAAAAATTAAGACGAACAGGAGACCAAAGTAAGAATTTTTCTTTCTCTCTTTCTTTCTTTCTTTCCTTCTTTTTCTCCTGTTTTTTATTTTTTTTTTTTTTTGCAAAAATCAAACTCATCTCTATCGAGTAATTGGATCGGTTATGTCACGTCAGAAAAGACGAACGACTATTGAGCTATTTCCTGAAATAATCAAATCGAAAAAGGGGACCTCGTAACGTTGTCACGTAATCTTTCAAACAGGAGACGAAAGATATATGTATTTGTGTGTGTATATATGTATATATATACCTATATATATATGTATATACACGTACATGCATACGTACACGCATACATACCAATAACATTCGCGATTAAATATTTGATCCTTCGTTATTCCTCAAATGCAAGAGATCAGTTGTTTTCCTCTTTTATGTTTTACGTCTGTTAAAAGTGGGGAAAAAAAAGTCAAGAAAAAAGGAAGAAAAAAACAAAAAAGAGGGGGAGAGAGAAAAATAGAGACAGAGAGACAGACAGAGAAAAAAAAACAAAAAAAAAAGAAAAAGGAAACAAAAGAAGAAGAAGTAAAGATAACACGAGAGAGAGAGAGAGAGAGAGAGAGAGAGAGAGAGAGAGAGAGAGAGAGAGAGAGAGATAAAAAGGAGAAAAAAGAAGACACGTAAGTCGAAAGGACGCATTTTCAGATCGATGTAATTGACGCTGCGAGCGGTAATACATAGATATATACATATATACATACATACACTCGTCTTCCTGGCGAAACTATTTGATTATGCTAATCCTGTGCTAACAGCCTAGACAAACATAGTAACCTCCTGCGTACTTAGTGTCTAGAGAACTTGCGTGGTTAAAAACAAAAAGAAAAAAAAAGGAAGAAGAAGAAAAAAAAAAGAAAATAAAGAAGGATGAAAAAGATAAAGAAATAGAAAAAGAAGAAGAAGGAGACGATGAAGAAAGAAAAAAAAAAAGAACCTTCAATGTGGACGGCGTAGAATCTTAAAAGGCTTCAGATAGAAGATACGTATGTGGATACAAACGAAACATGCACACACGCGCGCGCGCACATGCACGTATACACTCGTATAAATAATTAATAATTATTCTCATTGGAGATTGGTATGACAATACGTTCGATTCTCCCTTTCTGTCGCATTCACATACATACACACACACATATACATTTACGTACGTAAGTACGTACGTATGAAATGTATGTATATATATATATACATATATATATATATATATATATATATATATATATATTTGTATACACATATACACGCGAGCGCGCACACACACGCACACACATCTATCGGTTTATTTGACAACCGTTTGTAAAGAGAAACCATTACGTAACACGGTAGACCGTATATAACTGCATGCACGCAGGTACACGCACGCACGTACATGTAACACGCACACACACGCGCGTGCGACGTCGGTCGTAAGTGTGTTAATGTCGCAATAGCTATAACATTAATTTCGTTTAGAGATCAATCGATCATTTGAACGGGAGCTTTCCTTCTTCCTATCGTGTCATTCCTCTTGTGAAAAGAATAAAAAAAAAAAGAGAGAGAACAAAAATCACGGGAAGGAAGAAAGAAAAACAGAAGGAAAAAAGAGAAATGAAAAGAAGAAAAATTCCCGCTAGATTTGATCTTCCTCCGTATATATGACGTCTTAATTAACGAAACATTTTTTCAAACGTTTAATGCTTATCGATCGTTATGTCGATCTATCTCTATTGATCTATGTATCTATGTCATTTGCTTTATTTCGACTCGTATATATATATATATATATATATATATATATATATATACATATATATATATACATATATATATATAATATATATATATATATAAATATATATATATATATATATATATATATACATATATATATATATATAATATATATATATATAAATATATATATATATATATGTATATATATATATATAAAGAAAAGAAAGAAAAACGCATCGTAAACGATATCGTTTTTGCTCACGTTTAAAAGCAACGAACTCTATGTCGGGTCACAGGTCAGGTGGGCCACTCTATGACTCTATGCGAGAGAAGTTCGAACGACAACGCAAATATTTTCTTCGAAAGTTTTATCGATCTCGTAAATTATTAAATAAAAAACAATTTATATATACAAGAAGAAAAAGAATTGAGATTTCAAATCATTGCAAATTGCACCAAATATATAATCGAAGAGGATTAAATTATATCATATCGATGGAATAATGTTGTTATTGATTTATATACGTATATAACGTAATCACGAAACGGTATCTGACAATTGAATTATTTACTCATGTAGGCTCATTGTTCGAACAATCGCGATATAATTAATATTATCATGTCGAAAGATAATACCGCGATTATCGCGTTAGATTTTATAAATGAAATTACAATTTTTTTCTCTTTCTCTCTCTTTTTTTCTTTTTTTTAATTTCGATTTCGTCGTTTCATTTTTTATTCATTTTTTTTCTACTGTAGACTGATCAAAAAATTAAATATAGAATTTTATATATATATATACTATTTATTATTAATATATAATTAATATTATTTATTAATATATATATATATTATTTTTTATTAATATATATTATATTTGTTTATTTAATATGTATTATTTTTTTTCTTCTTTCCTTTCGAAATTACTCACACGTTTTAATTCAAACGTTCGACTAGCGACCAATAAAGTGTGTATAAAAATTTTCTCGATCGATCGGGAGGGGTGAGGGAAAAAGATTCGCCACAAATGCTCTGACTCGTCCTTCGTAACAAAGAGAAAGAAAATAAATTGCCGTGCTTTGTTCTCGTTCATAAAAAGTAGAAGAATAAGAAGGGAGAAAAAAGAAGACGAAAGAGAAGGAAAAATAAAAAAGAAAATCAAATCAAATCAAACGCATAGTTATGTATATAAAATGCGGGACGCGATGCTGCGGTTTATTTCGCTGAATGACGAAGAAACAGCGATAAGAAATGAAAGAATATGATGATGACGAATAATGAACCGATGTAACGCAATCGACCGAGAGAAATTAAAATCCGAAACGCGACACACTAGGCGCGATACACGTGTACGAACTTATTCAATGTTTTCTATAAATATTCTAATCATCGTTTTTTTTTTTTCACGAGAAGTGTGACTAGAATGCAAAATAAACAAAACAAAAAGAAATGCGATTTGATTTTCTTCATCTTCTTGGTAAAAATAATTCATTGAGATTAAAACAAAAATGATTAATTCGATTTAATTGAAGTTGTTTATAATCTAAAATGAAATGAATTGAAATGATGATATATATCTTTTGTAAATTCATTATTTTTCCCATTTGGTAATAGATACGTACGATGTGAATTGCTATCACGATCTTTTGACAATGATAAATGAATGATCGATGGACATTTTCATTTTCTTTTCTTTATTTTTTTTTTATTTTGTTTACGATCCGATCGTGAATGAAACCAGAAAAAAAGGAATCAAATATATTTATATAAAGGTTTAATGATCGTCCATGTGTATTATATAGATATTATGTAAATATGTATAATCTCATAACAATCATTTTTCGTTGGAAGATAAAGTAATGTAATGGATCTACATGTCCATCTTTCTCTATCTCATGTTATATGTTTTATTACTAATAATAATAATATTATAATAATTATTAATATATTATATATATATATATATATATATATATATATATAATATTAAAGTATCAGACTAACAATATTATTAGCATAATGAATATAATTATTATTGTCATTATTATTACCTTGTATTATCATTATTGTTATTATTATTATTATAAGTAATGATAAAGAATCACTTCAATAAATATTTGAAATAAATTAGAAAGGTTACTCACGAAGAAGTTAGATAAAGGTGATTATCTCTGACGTTTGCTTTTGCGCAATTCACATTTGTGTAATCAAGAGTGAAATACTATTATATATCTAACATATCAGAACACTACCGTTTGGCACGTGTCGACAAAACTATCACAAAAATAAAATGCGAGGCGTATAATTTTGGTTCACCTTCGTCTTCAAAATAACCAAGTATTTTTGTATAGAGGATCTTAAACCGTGTGTTAGTTTTTTTTTATTCCCTGGAAATATACAAAAAATACAAAACTCGTTTGATAAATAAAAAAAGGCCATGTGCACAATTAGAATAAATTAATAACTCTTTTTTTAATGACGAGTATTGATGCATATATTATTCGACGACGTCAATAATGAAAAATAACAAAAAATAAAAGAAAAAGAAAAAAGAAATAAAAAAATCTTCAGAATAACGTGAATGTAACTCGTACACCTGTTACTACCGTATCCGTATAAATAAATTTTGAGATTACGAGACGATGAGTCGAACACGATTTAACGACGTAAATGTATTGGAAAATTATTGAGTAAGCTTGTCTACCCGTGAGTGCACAAGAGAGTCGATAGATAGACGGTTTTACAGATTTTCTAATGGCTCTCTTCCATGTTCCTTCTAATGCATCGTCGAAAGAAAAATAGATACTCAAAGAAACGTAAACAACATTATATATTATTTTACTTTACTCTATTAAATTTCGTACTCCATACGTAATCAATGTCAATATTGCAATTTTTGCAAATTTCGTTCGAAACGCATTTAAACAAATTTTTTTGTTCTTTTTCGATACAATTTTTCTAACATTAAGAGAGAGAGAGAGAGAGAGAGAGAGAGAGAGAGAGAGAGAGAGAGAGAGAGAGAGAGAGAGAGAGAGAGATACAATATAATTTATAAGTAGTATGACAATGAAAATGAAAATCGTATCTCCTATTTCTTATCTAGAAAGAAGAAGAAGAAAAAAAAATCAACAAAATACGAATCGATAAATTAAATGAACATTAGATCGATATTGAGATTAAACCTGAGGATAAGAAAGATCGATTTAAATGATTTATAAAAAAAAAATCAAGGATATTTTCAACAAATTGCGAACGTTTAGATTCAGCCGTTCCCAGATACATAAAGAAAAATAGAATGAGAACGAATGCAAATTCAATTACGTATTTATCTGATGGATATCGGACGAATGTTTTTTCTATTTTTTTTTTCTTCTTTCTTCCTTTTATTCTCTTTCTTTTTCCCCTACACACACGAACATTTCGCAGACGCAAAGTGATCAGTCTGTATTAATTACCTATATCGCGGTCTATCGCTTAGGAATATTTATTTTTAGGTCATTTCCAGTACTGTGTCCTGTTATCGGTTAAGTTAAACTCTCTACACACTTGTACATACATACATACATACATACATACATACATACATACATGAATACATACATACATACCTACATACATACATACATACATAATACATACATACATACATACATACATGTATTTGTTTATCGTCACATTTTCCTTCCTGTCGCTAACTTTATTTCCATAAAAAAAAAACAAAAATGAAAGAAGAAAATATTCGCCACTCTACTCGCGAGGAATCAACTGTTATCGTATTTAAAAAAAAAAAAAAAAAAAAAAGAAAAAAAAAGAAAGAAAAGTAAAAATAAAAAAGAAGAAAAAAGAATAGGGAAAAATAATGAAAGGAAAAATGAACAAACAATTTTATACCCTGTGCAAATGAAATGTAACCTCGAACGCGGTTCTCTTAAAAAAAGAAAAAAAAAAAAATTTTCCTTTTGCCTCGTTCGTTAAATGAAAACCTACGAATAGCAGTTTATTAATTTCTCAATAGAAGTAACAAATCCTTCATCGCTTTACATTACGTAACAATTAATTAATTAAATAATTAATTAAAAGAGGAATGGTAAAAGGAACGCGATTGTTTGATTAAAATGCAAAGTTTAATTCGATATTATGATTATTTAATTAAATAAAAATTGGTTTGATAATGTAATTATTTGATTAAATGAAAATAATGTTTCGACGTGCCTTTTCGTGTATTTTTTTTTTTTTCCTTTACATCTCTTATCTTTATCTTTGGCATTTAATAACGCTGCAACATAACCGAATGTGACAAATCCCCTTCCTTCGACTCCCCCCCCCTCCCTCAACCACCACCTCACCATACTACTTCTGTCTTTCTTTTTAAACCCCGATCATGCTGACGCGTGATGACGAGCAAAACTTATAAGCTCGTGATGCAATCGGTGTAGATTCATAAGGCGCCAATGTCTTCTTCGAAATGTCTCTTTGATTCTTATCGATACATACATACATACATACATACATACATATATATGTATGTACACACACACACACACACACACACACACACACACACACACACACACACACACACACACACACACACACACACACATGTATTCATGTATGTAGGTATATATGTATATATGCATGTATATATGTATGTACGTATATATGGTCATGTATATTTGCAAGAATTAGACGTATATATGTATGCATCGCAATTTTTAAAATTCGTTCAACAAATACAAAATATAAGAAATGTACAGTTGCATATTAATTGATTACGTTAAAGCTCGTGTAATGAAATAGATCTTTGTGGTATTTTGAAAATACTCTACGATTATAGACACGTGAAACGATGCCTTTTAAATCGTTCCCAAATCGAATCCTTTCAATAGATTTTCAACTGTCCAATTTTAATTTTATTTTTTTATTTTTTACCTTTTGTTTTGGTCGAAATTTTATTTGCAAAAAGATAAGAAAGGAAGAAGAAAGATATAATTGATATCAAGTAAATATTAAAACTGAAATAATAAAAAAATTATATATATATTTATATATCATATAAGTATTTGATAATTTAATTGAAAATTAATGTTAGTATTAGATTTTCAACTATTTAATGTATGATTTTAACTTTTGTTGAAACCTTTAGCAAAGAGCAAAGAAGAAAAAAGGAACGGGAGAAAAATAAAAAGAGAAATGAATTGATAACTTTCATTGAGTAAATATTAAAGTAGAAATAATAACAAAATCATTTATATATACATTTAATATATAATATATCATATATAATAATATATAATAATATATAATAAATAATAATAAATAAAATATAATATGTAGACATACATACATAAATACATCGAATAACTATTTTCTTTCTTACGGAATTTAATAAATTAAAGAAAATTAAATTATATTTACATACATGAATATATTGCGCATATATATATATATATATATATATATATACATATATCACAAACATAATTAAATTTATTAATATGATATAAATTCTGAATAACACGGATTTAAGAATTAAATATATATTAATCATTTATCATAAAGATATATTTTTATTATTATTAGATTAATAATACACAGACACGCGTACGTACACACACACACACGCGCGCGCGCGCGCGCGCGTAGATTCTTCTGGATTATATATATATATAAACGAAGAAGAGAAACGATTGAAACGTGATATATTCGTATATCTATCGATATTAGTAACAATTGAATGTACGTAGAAGAAAAAAAACACTTGTTTATTAGACTTTGGTATTGCGGTAGGTTCCGCGTGGCGTCTACGAGGAAGAGATTGGACGTCTCGCGTTAAACGATAACGTCGATTATATTTATTGGAGTGCGATGAGTCGAAAGCGTGTTCCCTAGTTTACTCGTGTGCATTCATATTATGCCGGCATCTTTGTTGTCGTTACAAAGTCCAAAATGCGATTTTGTTTGCGGATCCGGTCGTCCGTCGGGTAGATAATTATTTCTCTTTTATTGTCAAGGTCGTCGAACGCATCGAGAGACAAAAAAATGACGATGAACGGCGAGTAACGTCTTTTATTTTCTCTCTCTTTTTCATTCATTTATTTATTTATTTTTTTACTTTTTCTTTATTTTCTCCGCTTCTCTTTTCTCTCCGGTCTTTTTGGTTTTTTCTTTTTTCTTTTTTTTTTTTTTTTTTTAAATTTTCACTTTCACTGCTCGATCCGTCGTCCATTCTCTTTTTTTTTGTTTTTATTTATTTATTTATTTATATTCCTTTCCATCGTTCCGACATCAATTCACTCACGATGCCTTTTTATTTCTTTTCTTTTTTTTCCACTTTATTTCTTTTCCTCTCCCCTACCCCCAGAATCGACTTGCAATCGAAAACGGTCTCGGAGTTTTGATTACTCGAATAGACTTTGAAATAGACGTTAGAGTAACGTTAAAGGAGGCCTTCGATGATTTAATGATTTCACGACAATGACATATCACTTCTAATGTATATTTAAAGAACAGGCAAATGTCTCCCCATTCGAAGACAACATTGAATTAAAGAAATCTTTAGCATAACGAGCAATAAATTGTATTAGGAATAGTATTATATTTGATTTGATTGTCAAATGAGTTTCCGACGTATCAAAGAAAAAAAAAAAAAAAAAAAAAAAAAAAGAAAAAAAAAGAAAGAAATAAAACAATTAACTTTCAAATGAGAACACGTCGAAAATATAGGTGGAAATGCTTGGCGGGTTTTTTTTTCTTTTGAGAAAGAAAGAAAGAAAGAAAGAAAGAAAGAAAGAAAGAAAAGAAAAGATAAAAAGAAGAACGGAACAGAAAAGAACGGAATGGGAAAAAAGAAAGACCAGAGAATAAAATAGAGAAACAAAAATAAATGCAAAATAAAACAAAGAAAAAAAATATAAAAGCAAAAGAACGCAAGAAAAACTCTACTTCGCAAAGTTTTTTTTTTTCTTTTATAAACGTTGAAGAAGTGTCACGACGTCGTCATTTTTTCCGACTAAATCGATCATCGATCATCGACATACGCATATCGTTAGCGTTCGCATCCTCGTGTGTGCGTAACGCAAAAAAGTTAGAAATCGTATCTACTCTCTTTTCCTTTAAATCCCTTTTTTTTATCTCTTCATTTCTTTTATTCTTTCTTTCGTTATTTTTTGTTTGTTATCCGCTTGAATGACACTTCCACATGGTAATTGCCACCTTAGGTGTAAACGCATACGTAACGATGCCATGACACTTGACTTTTTTTTCTCTTTCTTCCTTTTCTCTCTCTCTCTCTCTCTCTCTCTCTCTTTCTTTCTCTTTCTTTTTTATTCCTCGCAACGAGTAAAACGTAAAAATCTATTTAATAAGACGATAAAACGTTGATTGCAACACAAACGCCAATTTCGAAATCGCCTGTCCTGCCCCTTTTCTGCTCTCACTCATTTTATTATACTTTGTGAGCACGTGCGTGATAATCGAAAAATTATTCCACTTTAGATCTCATTGTACATGACTACTCGTCTTTCGAAAATGATATTATGATTTCCGATGAAAAAGTTATGAGGATAATGAAACTGAACTCGTTGGATAATGTTCATTTTGTTTTTGTCTATGCTTTCGTTTTATTTTTGTTTTTCATTTTCGTTTTTTCTTCGCCCCCTATTGGAACCCAAAGTAAGATTCAAATCGAAAGGAATCGTATGTTCGATTAATGTCATGAGAATTGTCTTTCGAGAATAATTCGTATTAAAAAAAAAAAAAAAAAAAAAAAAAAAAAAAAAAAAAAAAAAGGAAACGAAAAAAGTAAAGTACATCTTTTGAAGAATGTTCACGTTGTTTACTGTATTGGGAATCGAATTAAAAAATTAAACGATCAGACGAGTCGCGTATTAAATTGTTGTCATGGAAATTGCCTTTCAAAAATAACTCGCAACGAGAAATATAAATCAGTGACTATATGTCATGACGATATGTCACGTGATCATCTTTTTTTATTAGAAACCGAATTAAAAATCAAATTGGAATCGCATGCTCAATTATTGTCATGGGAATTTTCAAAGTAGATTCGTAATAAGAAAAAAAAAAAAAAATGGAGGAAATAATTCGAACGACTTTCGCTTTGTTTTCAATTGCGGAATAGAATTAGAAATCGAATCGTGGATTAGCAAAAAAAAAAAAAAACAAAAAGAAACTTAAAAAAAATAATAAAAAATCAAAACAAATCAAATCAAATCAGATTAAAAATCTTATTAGATTGAAAATTAAGATCGGATTGAGGATTTAATAACTTTCCTCTCATTCATTTATATTTCCAACGAAACGATCTCGAATGATTGATACAGCATGTATCAGAGACAGCTACGATTGCTTGTAAATGTGTTATAATCAGATTGATCGATTGTAAATAACTGACAAACGAGTTGCTCCATAAATTTGATAATACTTGTTTTTTTTTTTTTTCTATTTTCTCTTACTTCTTCGATGTAAATGTAACAACTGATTCGATACGTCAATTACGTACGTAAATATGTTTGTGTCAATGAATAAAGAAAAAAGATTAGTGAAAAAATAAAAAAAGAAAAGAAAAAACAAACAAAGAAAATAAAAGAATAAAAAAAGAAGAAAAAATATAGAGAAAATAAAACTATAAAAGTGACACGACGTCGTGAAAGAATTAAATTGATATTAATCAAGAGCACAGAGAAAGGATACATATATGTATATATGCATATATATATATATATATATATATATATATATATATATATTCTCACGGTTTTCAAACTTTTCCTCGTATTTCGTAATATTGCATAAGATAAAAGTGCATAGGAAAATATAATTGATATTTGCAAAGAAAAAAACGGAGCATAATCGCATATCGATTCGATCTAATTAAGTTCTTCAAGGTTCTCGTACATATTTTCCCTCGCATTAAATAACAGCGATTTCTAATAATACACACACACACACACACACACCGTCCTATTATTTACAACTGTTTAAGAAAATATTTATTAGATTCATTCGTTTCATCCGAGCTTATCTAATCGATAAAAGTCGAAATCTATTCGACGAAAACGAAACGTCGTTAATTTTATACATCTATCGATCGGCTGTACGATCTTTTCATTTCTTTTCTTCTTTTTTGTTTTGCGAAAATTCTTCCTATTTTTCTTGTTTATTGAACGAGAATTGAAAGTGGACCGTTCACGATCGTTATTGCAACACGTTCATCTAGTTATTTATATGATTCATCCATATTCCGATTCTTTAACATTCGACCTGAATTAACGAGGTACACCGATGACTATCATCGATAATATTTTTAATTTTATGTGTGGATGTGTGTGCGTGTGTACGAAAAAAGAAATTAAAAATTAAAATTAAAATTAAATTTAGAATTCTAATACAATTTTGTTTTGGCCATGAATCTCAGGCTAGGTGATTATGATAAAAATGCAATCAACCTATAATAAAACATAATCTATCCAGATCAATGTTAATCAATTAATGTTCAAAAGTGTCGTTTTATTATTTTTATCGAATAATTCCAATTCTTATCAGTCAATATTATAGACAATTTTTAAATAGTTATTATTATGCGACATTGTAATATCATAATAAAAAAAACATTGTTAATTTTTATTTAAAGAAAATTGTTCGAACCGATCAACACAGTTATCGTTCGTTCTATATTCACGTATATTACGCATTTTAATATTTGAAAATGTTTCGTTCGATAATAAACGTAGTACGTACAATAAAGATTGATGAATATATTTATTTTCGTATTTTAACGATTTTAATGAATAATAGTTTAACGATTTTTAAAGGAATACGAGTATATAGTTGAAAAAAAAAAATAGATAAATAAATAAAAGCTATAACAGCTCGTTCGACCGTATTTTTTGGACGCACATACATATTTATAGGACGTCCAACCTACTCTCTCTTGCCCACCCCCCCTCTCCGCCAGCAACCCTGCGCGTATTTCCTGTTTATCGCGTTCGCACAGCCAATTAATTTCCCCGGTAAACTTAATATAAATTAAATACCGTTTCTTCCGAATCAAGGCTGTTCAATCAATAAAACTATCGAATAATACGTCATTACGATAGATGCGTCCTCCTCCCACCTCCCGTCCCCCAATTGGCTATCGATACGGTATTTTTCTGTTTTATTTTTAGAATATTCGCACGTGATTTTTGTCGTTCAAGGTTACCAAACGCCGTCGGATTTTTTTTCTTTTCTTTTTTTTTTTTTTCGTATACGATCGATGGTAACATTGTGTGAACGTCTCTATCCATTCGCATGATAAAAGACGGTTAACATACATAATCGATTCGAAGGAAAGAAAAAGAAAAGAAAAAAAAAGGAAGAAGAAGAAGAAGAAGAAGAAGAAAAGAAAAAGGAGGAACAAAAAAATTAAAAAATAAAATAAAAACGAAACGATTTAAAGCCACGTGAACGAGCTTTGATGATCGTTCGTCTCATTAAGGATTCACTTGACTTGTTTTCGTTGCTTGTTGCATTCATTTTCAATGGCAAAACAAAACAAAAAGAAACAAAAAAAAAGACAAGAAAAAAAAAACATAAAAAAGAAGAAGAAAAAAATAAAAAAGTAGTAAAAAGAAAGATAAGAAGAAGAAGAAGAAGAAGAAATTAAGTAGGAAAAGTAAAGAAATAAGTAAAATTTGTATAATGTTTTCAAAGACAACTCGGTCGGTATGGTCGTTCGGTCGGTCGCGATTCGTTCGAGTATTAAGTATGCAAATTGTTTTGGAGCCTTGAGAAAATGCATATTATGATAGTAACGTAACAGAGCAATGATAAGGAATGACCGGCTGCTAATTCCACGAAATGGATCGACCTATATCGTTATTAATGCATCTTACCGGTTTTCTTCTAATGCGCGATGAAGTATTTCTTCTTGTTTATTCTTTCTTTCTATCTTTTATTTATTTATTTATTTTCTTATTTTTCCCGTTCTTTTTTCATCCTTTTATTTTTGCTCCTTAGTGTCTCTTGTCGTCACGCATCATTAATTATTTATCGTTACACTTGAAAGATTACATCTCTAACGAAGATTCGTCGAACGATCGGTTTATTTATTTCCCTCCCTCCCCACCCCGCCACCACCACCACCACCATCACCACCTCCCTCCCTCCTTCTCGTCCGTTATGATATACCATTTTTTTTGGAGGAGGGAAGGGGGAAAGGGCTTAAGAAAAAGAAAAAGAGAGAGAGAGAGAGAGAGAGAGAGAGAGAAAACCTACGCGAATAAATGAACGGAACAAAAAAAGAAAGAAACAAAAAAATAATAAAAAGATTATAAAGGAAATAGAGAATCGAGAAGTATGAGTTGATTTCTCCAAATCAAAAAATGATACAAATAGAATAATTTTGATTTCGATTGCTCAACAACAACGACGATATTCGATGATGTTATCTACTTAGAAATCGGCCTTGGCACAATCTCTTCGTGTTTTTTTTAACGGCTCGTTCAAAACTTCTAAATCCCGGCAGTATCTCGACCGACCTCTATTCAAACTCGCTTGGGACGTTAGCCAAGAGAGAGAGAGCGAGCGAGAAAAAGAGAGAGAGAGAGGGGGAGAGAGAGAGAGAGAGAGAAAGAGAGATGTTTTTTCTTTTTACTATTTTTTCTATCCTCCCCTTCCTCCCTCCTCCCCTTCACTCCCCAATCGCAAATAAGTCATTCACTTTACTGTCCTTCGTACGCCGCAAATTTGTCTTATTAATATTTGTTTTGTTAAGATTTTTCTAAATTCTATTACCAATCGAGCTTTTTTGTTCGGACGTCGTTTCGTTTTTTTTTCTTTTTCCTTTTCTGTCGCCGCTTTATATCACATACGATTTATTATTATCTTATAATTTATTCTCTCTCTCTCTCTCTCTCTCTCTCTCTCTCTCTCTCTCTCTTTTCTGTCGTTTCATCGAGATTCGTGATTCATGAAAATTATCTTTTCCTTTTTTATCTATCTATTTCCTCTTTTCTACCTTTCTATCTATCTATCTATCTATCTATCTATCTATCTATCTATCTATCTATCTATCTATCTATCTATCTGTCTGTCTATCTGTCTGTCTCTCTCTTGTGCAAACTATGTTTTTTATGGTACGCACCGTAGGATAATACAGACGGTCACGTTCGTGTGATCCAATTTGACAAGCGAGATATCTGAAGGAACTACTTGACCCAAAGAACCAACGCTGTGATCGAAATAAAGCGAAAGATATTAGAAATGAGCGTGTAAATAATTCATTTTGATTCATGTGCTCGAATCGAATCGTTAGATTTCATTGATGAAAATACTTACGTATACTTGTTTGAAAAAATAAATAAATAAAAAGGAGGAAAAGAGAGAAGTACAGTGCAATGAAGAATACGAGCAATTTTTTAAATAATATTCATAAACTCAAGTTAACCATTTTTTATTAGTTATTACGATGAAATCTACAGAGAAATTACATGGACAATATTTACGATAATGAGCAAAAAATATATCCAACTCTTAACGAGCTCGTGCGATTCGCGAGAAAATAAAAAAAAAAAAAAAAAGAAGAAATGAAAAAAGTAAAAGAGGATAAAGCTATGAAATATTTTCACAAATAAATCATCAATCAAATTATAAAATAATTTTCATGACGATCGATCATAAAAAAAAAAAAAAAAATAAAATAAAATAAAATAATTAATAAGCAAGCTCGTAAAATAATCGGGTGATTCGAGAAAGAAAAACAAAAAAAAAAAGAAAAAGAAGATAACGCAATGAGCTATTTGCAATTGAATAATAACGACTTTTAAGTTGATGCTCGTTATTAGCTAATTGATGATAAAGTTTTTGAATGAAATTAATCATATGAACAATATATACACGCCAATTGGCAACGAAATTAATCTGGTTAATAATACGCTTACGCGTGAGTCGCGGGGAAAAAAAAAGAAAGAAGAAAAAAGGAAAAAAGAAGCCAATACAACGAACTATTTTGAGATGAATTATGAACAATATGAAGAAACGATTATTAATAAGTATTATCGTAATGAAATATGATGAGCTAAATTATACGAATAATATTAATGACAATGATACCAAACCGAAGAAGTCAACGTCCCATAACCTTTTCCACATGCGTTTTAATAATTTAATAATCTTTTACATTATCGAGGAATATCTAACAAAAAAATATAAGAAAAGAAGAAAAAAAAGAGAGAAAAAAAGAAAGAGAAAAAAGAAGAAGAAAGAAGAAAGAAGAAAACGAAAAAAAAAGAAAAGATGAGAAAAAAGATGGAAATTAGCTGGCATGATTTGCCGTCACGTCGATCTTATATAATAACGTGTATATCACAGCGATATTACATAATAATGACGAATAGTTATTTGATGGTCAATTCGTACGAAGCGAAATTTATGAGTGACCGTCGTTTTCTACCATCGAGAAGAAGAACGATTACTTTCCAAGTCTCTTAGCTGAGAGACGTCTAAGATCCGGTATATATAAGTATATATATATGCGTATCATATAAGTAATAGCTGGACTGCATTTAACATAATCATCGATTCTTCTCTCTTTTATTTTTCTTCTTATTTTTATTTTATTTTATTATTCCTTTTTTTTTTTTAATTTTGTTTCATTTTCTTCTCCCTTCAAAACTTGCGAATTCAAGTTTGCGATAGAGCCACTCAGTTTCTTTTTCGTTATTTTACCCGATTGAGAGATTTAGAGAAAACGAGATCGGCAAGATTTCTAATATTAGCGATAAAAATGTAAATGAGAAAGAAAACCAAAAAATAAATAATAATAATAATAATAATAATAATAATAATAATAATAATAATGAAGAAAATAAATTAATACAAAAAATAAAAAGAAGGAACGAAAATAATAAAAACGAAAAAAGAAAAAGAAAAGAATGTAGGAGATCGTTAAACTTATCCGCAACTTTGTTAGTGTAATGAAATCTTTTAATTTTTTAGATCATAAATCTTACAGCGAATAGAAAGTTGTTTCACCCGTTAGTTGCTACAAAGTGTGACCCCTCGCTTATAAAGATAAAAAGATAAACGCTTGATACGGAAAACTCTTGAAAGGGAATAAATGAGAGCGAAACATTTCTTTTTTTTTCTTTTTTCTTTTTATCTAGGTCTCTCCCTCTTTCTATTTATATATATATGTATATATCATTTGTTTTATTTTCTTCTGTGATCATCGTAAAACGAAACGTAAAAGTGCGTTTATAGGAAAACGATTAATCGTTTCATTCGTAATACTATTTGACAAATTTTTCGAACTAAATAATATTTCCTCGTAACATTCATTAAAACTACGAAATCCGACTATGTTTGAGCTTCTGGAAAAATCCGATGAAAGAGAACGTCCACTATCGTTGCAAAATTCTCCACTGATCGTGAAAAGTGCGTGCCGAGAAGAAGCGTAATTAGTTTTAAAGAGAAAGAGAAAGAGAGAGAGAGAGAGAGAGAGAGAGAGAGAGAGAGAGAGAGAGGAAGAGGGAGAGGGGGGAGGGAAAGAAAAGCCTTCAGTGATAGCGTTATCGCGACCCTCCGACTTCTGCGCCGGCAACAAGAGCGCTGTCTCTCGGTTTTGAACAAAAGAAAGAAAAAAAGAAAAAAAGATAAAACAAGAACGAGCAGAAACAAAAAAAAAAGAAATGAAGTAATAACAAAGAAATTTAAAAAAAGAAAGAAAAAAAAATTGGAAAGAAGAGATCATGATGCGGAATCATCCATGGATGTTTATATAGTTACACGGCCTCTTTATTATCTAGCCTTACGTGATATCAGGAAAAAGAAAGGAAGAAAAAAGAAAAGAGCATGAAAAGAAAAAAAAAAGAAGAAATATATCGCTATTTACATGTCTAGGATCGATAAGAGAGACTCACATTATGGAAATGAGATTTTGGACGTGCGATTAATTAATGATTAGAAGAACATAATATTTACGGGCTTATATATAGGGTGGAATATTTCAATAGAAATGTTTCTTTTTCTATTATTAAATTGTACGAGAATAGATTTGTAAATAGGTAATTTGTTACGAAGAGATAATCGTGATAATAACGAGAGATTTGTTATTTTAATTAGAAGGGAAATTCTGTGATTAATTGATTTTCTCGTTTAGAAATTTATTTTAATTACAAGTGATATCGAGTAGACGAAGATGGAAAAAATAGAAAAATCGATAGATCAATTTTTTTCTTTTTATCGATCTTCATACCGTAATACGTCGATTAATTTTGAAATTACACGTATATATATGTATATATATATTTTTTCTTGTTTATTTAAGTTTTATCGTCATAAAATTAATTAATTAATTTATTTATTAATTTATTTCATATCAAATATTACGATTAACATATGTTCAATATAAGTTATACTATTATATATAATCGAGTTATACTATATTGTATATAACTGCTATTCTAATAATCACTTATGTATATAAATTACTATATACATTATATGTATATTGTAATATATATATATACATATATAATTTAAAATTATATCATATAATTCTTTCTTAAAAAAAAAAATAATAAATATATATATATATATATATATATATATATATATTTATATTAAATTAAATTAAATTATTAAAACACTTCTTCCTTTCTCAAAAATTACATTAGAATCTCATTTATCAATAAATGATACAATATCGAAAAGAAACTATTCCCAATAGATATTTCGCACCCTCTACGCATCTAACAATTACTTGTAAGAGTTAAAACCGCACAATACAATAAGTTAAACATTTGCGCCCTTCAAAATATTCTTTTCCGTTTCACAAGACGTTCATTCACGATCATTATATCTAATGATCATTAATCGATAAATAGATTTATAAATGTTACCTGTAAGAATTTTCATTAAAGATAAAATATATCTTTTTTTTTGTTATCCCAAAACGATTTACGCTTTTACCGTGTGTGCCATCAACGAGAGTTTATCAAAGTTAATTATAATTTTCCTTAAGAATATTTACATAACGAACGAGATTCTGTCAAAACCAATATCTTTTTGATTATTATTTAATTTTTCTTTCTTTTTTTTTTAGATACCGATCTGGGCATGGGTGCCGGTGCCGCAGGGGGCTCCGTTCTGGGACTTCCAGGCACTGGGGTGACCGGTGTACTGTCTCAACACTGTGCCATATGCGGTGATCGAGCTACAGGGAAACATTATGGGGCTGCCTCTTGCGACGGTTGCAAAGGTTTCTTCAGGAGATCCGTCAGGAAAAATCATCTCTATACTTGCAGGTTTTTAATCAAATTTTCTTATTTTGTGTTGAATAACGTAATTAAAGGAAAAGTGAAAAAAAAAACAAAAATATATATATATATATATATATATATATATGCATTTTTTCTTTATCAAATTCGATTTGTCGATTAATCTCGATTAAATATATCCGTTTGTTCGTTTTAACGAATATTATTTAGTCTTTCTAATAATATATTAGACATCTCTTTTTTTCTCGACATCACGTATATATATATATATATATATATATATATATATATATATATATATATATATATATATAACAGAAAAGAAAATAAAAGGAAAACATTTATATCTGTTTATTTTCTTTCTCTTTTCTTCTGCTGGATTTTTCTGTTTTTCTCTCTTTCTCTTTTTTTTTTTTTTTCTTTTGATCAAATGAAAAGGGATACGCATCGAGGAGGATTAGTTTCTTCGTCTGACTTATCTTATGTTTATCTACACGATACAGATTCAGCAGGAATTGCGTTGTGGACAAGGACAAGCGTAATCAATGCAGGTACTGCAGACTTCGAAAGTGCTTCAAGGCCGGCATGAAAAAGGAAGGTAAATTGTTTGAAAGATAATCACAAAAAAATTAAATAAAGTAATAAAAAATAAAATAAATAAACAAAAAAATAAAAGCTCGCGAGATCTTCTTTCCTGATTAATAAGATATCTTTATTTTTTTTTTTTTATTGTTTTAATTCTTTTTTTCCATCCATGTTCCCAATAACAGCCGTGCAAAATGAGAGAGATCGAATAAGCTGTAGGAGGCCCAGTTACGAGGAACAAGCCAACAATGCCAGTGGACTCTCCGTTGTTTCTTTATTGCAAGCTGAAATGCTCAGTAGACAAGTTGGGGCAGCCTTAGAGGTCAGTACAACTTAACCTCAGCCAAGTTGAATATTTATAATCGGAACTTGTGCTCGTTAATGCGTCGCACCGAGAAAACGACTACGGCGTGCATAATCGCAGGCCATTTAATTATGCCACCTTTTTTTCCCTTCAATTAAAGATACCTCCTCTCTTCTCGCACTTTTTGTTTTTCTCTCTCTCTCTCTCTCTCTTTGTCTCCCTGTTTGTCTCTCTCTTTCTCTCTTTTCCTTGCAACCGAACTTTCCGTTCCACTTTTTTCCCCTCTTCACAGAACTCTGACGTCCGTTATTGTTTCGATGACCGTTCGGATCGAATTCTCATGATTCAATCGTTTTTCAAATTGCTTTTTATGTCATTTATATATTACACGTTCCGTTTTATTCAACTTATTCTCTTCTTTGTTCTTTTTTTTCGCGATAAATAAATACTGTTGTGTGTTGTTATTGTTCTTTTTTTTCTCGTTCTCACAAATCAGTATAATATCGCGTCGATCATCGATTTTATATATATATATATATATATATATATATATATATATATATATATATATATATATATATTCAAATTAATATAATGGAAGTTTTGACGTCATGAATTGGCTTGGGTTTGTTTTTTATCGTTTGTTCGTTTGTTTCCTTCTTTATTTTTCGTCTTCCATAAAAAGTTATCAACATTGCAAATTCGTAACATTTCCTTTAACATTAACGAGTTTCCTCTTTTTGTTCGATCGTTAACATCTTGAATTGGCTTCTTTTTCTTTTTCTTTAATGAGTTATTAAAAATCGACGATTCGTATGTTTTCTAATTTTTATGTTTCTTGTCTTTGTAAAAGTATTAAAAAAAAAAAAAAAAAAAAAAAAAAAAGAACAAAAGAGAAAAAATAAAACGTTGATATCTTAAATCGATCTTACTTTCTAATTTTTTATTCTCTGTTAATAAAAATTTCTATATTATTAGCCTCTTCAACGCGAAATATAAAAATTTTTGTATATTGAGATTGTCACTTTTTCTTTTTCCTCTTTTTTTAATCTAATGATTTCTATACAAAATTATTATTAAAATTGACGATATTTGTACATGTACAAAACATCCTCGTCGATATATATATATATATTTATTATAAATAATATATAAATATATTTATTATCCAAAAAGCATGGGACCAAACATATACCACGTATTACTGAGATCAAATCGATGAAAAAAATTTCCTATAAACTGCATCATTGAAAAGATATAATATGCTTTCAAAGATACGTATGATTTATTTCCATTCGTCGAATTAATGATTGCTGAACACTTTCTTTCGTTTTTTTATTTTTACTTTTTTTTTCGTATACGTATTACAATTCTCAATAACAGTTATTGTTTACACGAGTTGGTTTTATAAAAGTACGATAGAAACAGAAGATGAACTTTGGGAATGTATTCAAAATGCATTCACTAATGTTTCCAATGAATTTGGTGTATTTCGAATATTTGAGTACGGCGATCACTGATTCGACGAACGGGAAGCTCTTGCATTTTTGCAGAAAGAAGAAGAAAATTTCGAACATTTTTTATAACTGTCAAAATAAATCATGAATATCTTTAAAGGCATATGTCTATTAGATAAACCATTCTCGGAAATAAGTTTATAATGCAATTATTTTCATTCATTTGATCTCAGTAATACGTTGTATAATTTCGGTCCCATGCTTTTTGGACACCCTGTATACCAGGTACCCTGGACACCATATATATATATATATATATATATATATATATATATTTATATTTATTTATTTATTTATTTATTTATTTCATAAAGTATGTAGCATAACGACGAGATAAAATAAGTACCCATCGACCGATTGATCGATATAGATCGATCTCTCGGTCTTACATTGTACTTTCCAAAATAATAATAAAAAGAAAAAGGAAAAAGGAAAAAGGAAAAGAAAGAAAAAATGTATCGGTCATTTACCTCGATAACTAATTTAATACCATGTTAAAAATACACGTTAGCATGAGCCAATTATACCAAGCTCGATTCGAGTCGGGTCGAACGAAGAGAGGTACTTTCGATAAAGTGGACAGGAAAAGGGAGAGAGAGAGACGGAAAGAGAGAAATAGAAAGAGTGAGAGAGAGTGAGAAAGAGAGAGAGAGAGAGAGAGAGAGAGAGAGAGAGAGAGAGAGAGAAATAAAAAGAGTGAGAGTTAGAGATAGAAGGACAGAGGAAGAGAGAGAGAGAGAAGACTGTGAGAACGAACTATACGATTTAATGACTATTTTAACAGCTAGGCAGTCCGAGCAACGACATCGATCTCAGTACGAAGCAAATAGCGAACATAAACGACGTGTGCGATAGCATGAAGCAGCAATTGCTGATCCTCGTCGAGTGGGCCAAATACATTCCAGCGTTTAGCGAGCTCACGCTAGACGACCAAGTGGCGTTATTAAGGGCGCACGCAGGCGAACACCTATTACTTGGCGTAGCTAGGCGTAGCATGCACCTTAAGGACGTATTATTGCTTGGAAATAATTGCATTATCACCAAGAATTGTCCTGGTAGGTTGAATCCTATTAAATATACATCCTCAATGTTAATAATAACATTGTATATAGATGTTTCGTGGTTAATACGACCGGAGGCCGGGGGGAGAGGAGAACTTTCGCTTGCACTCTTTTTTTTATTATTTATTTATTTATTTATTTATTTATTTATTTATTTATTTTTTTTTTATTATTCATTTTCACTTCTCTCCCCTACCCTCT
>OU964975.1:2904290-2921790 GCA_918808275.2 Dolichovespula sylvestris
AAAAAAAAAAAAAAAAGGAAAAAAGAAAGAAAGAAATGAAAAATAAAAAAGAAAAGAAAAAAAAAGAAAAAAGGAGGAATAAAATGGATTAAGGAACGTTACTTCGACTGGGAGAGATAAGAGTTACATATATACATACATATACGAAAACGACGAGATTATCGATTAGAGAAATCGAACAACGAAATTGTTTATCTCGTACGAATATGATCGGAAGTGAGCGTTTCTGTCTCTTAATGATTCCTTCACGAGGAACGTATGACGTTTTTTCTCTTTTTTCTTCTTTTTTTTTTCAAATTAAATCCCGCACTTGTATAAATAACGATCGATCAGCGAAAAGATAAAGGGGATAAGAGATAAGATCGTATCTCGACTTAAACTGACGTCATTTAACAGACATTGTCATTCTTTTTTCTTATTTCTCTCTCTCTCTCTCTCTCTCTCTCTCTCTCTCTCTCTCTCTCTCTCTCTCTCTCTCTCTCTCTCTCTCTTTCTCTCTCTCTCTCTATATATATATATATATATATATATATATATATATATATATATATATATCACTCTTTCTTAATCTTTCTCTATTTCATTTCCTCTTGGCGAAAAGTCGGGGGTTTGAAAATCGATAATTGAGCTCATGAGCAATATAATTTTAAAAATCACAAGAAATGATAGAATTATTTAATTACGTCGTTTAAGATGTAACAGAAGATTCCTTAAGATTTTATATATATATGTAGGGTGTCCAAAAAAAGATGCCAGGTGATCTTGAAAATCAATTATTTTTTCTTGAAACTTTTCAAGCTATTCTTTCTTTTTTTTTTTTTTTTTTTAATTGTGAGACCACAGTCCTATCTTATAAAATTACAAGACTAACTATAAAATTAAAAAGTCTTGGAAAAGAATAATTGATATTTGATATCGCCTACGAACTTTTGGCCCACTCTGTATATATAACAAAATAGAATTGTATATATAAATAACATTGTTCATTTCGATATCACGCTGGCTTCGCGCTTGCCGAATTATTCGAAATCTTTTATTAATTACTATAATTTTTTTTTTCGTTATTTTACATCTTCTTTTTTTTTTTCTCTAATGAATTGACATAAATTATGAATCACTTGAAAGCGAACTTTTATGTATCACGGGGTTAACACTAAGAACATATACCTCGTGTTAGCCTTGATAATCACTGATTTAAATAAATCACATTCCAAACATAGCAATATTAGGATAGATTATAAATTAGATTTTAAATAATCGTTAAATTAATCAAAGAAAAACACGAGCAGGATATAAGCAAAGTGTTTTCATCTTTGAATATGAATACGATACAAGCCATTACAATGCAATTTATATTAGTAGCACTGTTGGACGGATCATAAACGTATTGATAATCTCATTGACAATGGTCTCATCGGTATAATTGAAGATAATCAATGTTTTATAGAGAAAGTCAATACGTTTTATTAAGGCGATTTCTAATGAAATGTCTATGTTGACATTAACGGCCGGATAGAAAGCAATAGTATATATACATTTATAGTAATTATATAATTAAAAAAAAACGATTATTATATGATAGACACATGATTCATCAAATGCAGGCGTTTGTCGGATAGAGTTACAAAACCCCCCATAGTAAAAATATGAGGAATAATATTCTTGAATACTACATTAAAATGTGATATTTCTATTTTAAAACCACGATAAGAAGCAACATACCTGTTGTTTCTGATTTTGTACAGATATTTAAATATTCATGCGAGGGACAACCTTTTTTTTTATCCAATGCCATAGTACAGTGGTACGCAAATTATTCATACTTGCGACATCACTATGATTTATTTCATTTTATATTAGTTTATATAAGATTAGTAATAATATCACTTTATCTGTATGTTAAATGTAAAAAGAAAGAAAAAACAAAAAAAATATTTACTATTACAGTTATACATAACAATCATGAAAATGTCATTAATTCATAGTTTGCGCGCCACTGCCATAGAATGTCATACCATATTAGTTTATTTTTCAAAACGCATAGTCCATTTTGTATAGAAAGTGTTTCAATTGCTACATTGTTAATTTCTTAGACGTATAAAATATAAAAATGTATGTGTACTCCTAAATCATAAACATAATAAATCCATTAGTTTTAGATTCCTATAGTAAATTAAGTAAATTTTGTATTTTTGTACGAAAAGATTTTACGAACGTTGACTTTTGTAAGGCATAATGATACAAATATAGAATAAAAAAAAGGCTTTGTCCATTGTGTCTAGCAAATGTATGTCTACATGGTACGCAAGTTATTTTATGGCTCAATATGAATCATATATTTTATTATATATGATTAAGGTGTATATTAACATTACTTAGCTATGGGTTGTGAACTAGACGTTACCATTTTCCATTGCCTGAGTCTTTTCAATGTTGTTGACAGTTCAATGGTTGACTGATTTCGTACAAGAAATGTAAATAAAATTTTTATTTGTTATTTAATAATTACACTATAAGCATTTGTATCTTTAAATAAAGGGATATGTGATTTTTAAATTAAGCAACTTCCTCATTTCTTCACAATGCTACCTATTAGAGCTATACACTATTCCCTGTCTGAATAATAAAAAAATTACTGAACTTTCTTTGTTTCGTCAAATTTTCAAACATCACTTTTCACTTTCCGAATTAATCCATCTTTTGATGTGTATATCTGTTATTATATAACCTCGATGTAAATTATTAATGATTTTCTTAGTATTAACAAGGTATAAAAATATAGTCTTTTAGTTCTACTAAAATAAAATCCCTACACATACAATATGCATGTAATTATGATCACTAATAATCTACTGGCTACAAATTGTATGTATGTTATATATTTAAATAGTTATAATTAATTTAACTCATATTCAGTACGTTTGCGTTTCTTAAGATTCACAGCTACTTCCGATGTTTCTATAATACCAGTACCATTTTTTAACCATTCGTTCAATTGTACCTTTGCTTTCCTACTAATTAAGAACAAATCTTTTTCTAATCTAGAAAACTGACTACCCAATGTCAGATCCGAAATAGGATTCTGTGCCCAGTCCATTATTAATCTGAATCGAGTTTTGAAGGTCTGAAAGTTAAAAGAAAAAAAAAGGAAAAAAAAAGAAAAAGAAACCCTTCATATGAGCTTAGTTTTATATTATAGAAATGTTTAGACAGATCGAAGTAATTTTCAAATGGTGTCATAAATTAATGAAGCGATACCTAAATATTAGAGGGAGATGGATCAATTTTAATATGTTTCTATATGTTGACATTGTTTACTCACCTCTAACAAATTCTCTGTTAATTTTTCACTTTCCCGAATATTAAAGGTTCTTAAATACATTCCTACTTCATAGAAATGAGGATTCCATTTGTTCAGTGATACTGCGCATGCATCTGCTTGAAGAATTTCTCTGCATGCAGAACATAGACAATGATGTTATAAAACATTTGTTTATACGTATTTTTCTATTAGAAATTATTGATAAGTTTAATCAGTCAAAAAATTAGGTCTCTCTCTCTCTCTCTCTTTTTCTCTGATATAAATGTACAAACCTATAACTATCTTTATATACTTTTGGTAATTCTATGTTGAGGAGTGATCCTTGTATTATGTTAAGCGGATGAGATAACCAAATAGGAAATTCTAATTTTGTTCCTTGTTTTAAATCATCCAAATCATTAGATATATCTAAAAATCCTGCAAAAAACAAAGATAAATATTATATTATAATACAAAGAAATCGAAGAATCAATAATATTCCGAATTAAATCTCTAAGTGATTGTATTGAGGTTAAGTTTATCCAAAATTTACCTAAACCGGGAAGTGTCACGTCGATCGTACATAATATACGTTCTTCCGTTGCCAAAATGTCCTTTATAGAAAAATAATCTGGAACATAACTACAGCATAACGACATTTTTCATTAAAAAAACACACACGAATTATCAAAGAGACGAAAAACACGAACGCATCGATTAGTAAACACTGACGGCGATCATCTCCCGCCTTTGGTGTTCCAACACTACGTTAATCAAAAACGATACAAATATGTTAATATTACACTATTTTAGATCAAATAAAAAGGAAATAATAATAAAAAAGAATGTTTAATCAATTATATACACAAACACACACACATATATATATTAATAATTGTAATAACTAAATTAATTCAATGTTCTTCATGTTCTATTGTTACATATGGTCGCTTGTGATGTAAACGCGGTTAAATTCAAAAGTTTCGTACAATGGGAGAACGATTTAAAGAGAACGATAAAAAGAAAAAAACCCACGATATTCTTTTCATTATTAGTTTATTTCGACATTTTAAGATGTATGGACAATTATTACATAATAATTTTATATAATGAAATTTTTCCTTGGTGGTAATTTTTGTAACATTCCACGATGTATCTTCGTTTATTTTCCTCTTTTCTCCATCGTTCTCATTCTATCTCTCTCTCTCTCTCTCTCTCTCTCTCTCTCTCTCTCTCTCTCGCTCTCTCTTTCGCTCGCTCTCTTTCTCTCTCTCGCTCTCTCTCTCTCTCTCTTTCTCTCTCTCTAATAATATTCATACACAACATCACTCTTTCACGAAAAAAGAAATGAATTAATGTTCATTAAACTATGAATGAATCATGAAATACGTGCGCTCTTGGTTATTGATCGTCAATTAAACATTATTATTCTTTATCATTACCAATACATTATAATCATTAAGTTTACCATTAATCATTAGGATTACGATATAACGCTATTATTAAATCCTCCCATACGGTTTACTGCCATTCATGTTTTCTCTTATTCTATTCATTTTTTCTTTTTTTTTATCCCCTATCATCCTAATTGTTTTTCCTTTTTATTTCCTTTCCTTTTCTTTTTGTTAATCGTTTTTTTCTTGTTTATTTCATTCGTAACGATAGAAATTACGTTTATCGTACAATTATAACGGCGAACGTGTTTTTGTGTTCCTCACGCGATTATCATAATATGTCCAGACCAAAAATTTAGATTAGATTGACGATCGACGATCGGCCTTCCTTCCTTTTCTTTTCTTTTTTTTTTATTTCATTCCTTTTAAATAACGCTACGTCGCCAAATTTGGTGGAGTAAAAAGCGCTTATGTAGTTACGTAGGTCTTAGCGAGAGGTCAAGGATGAGACCCTTCGAAATTGCCAGGTATCGCTACCCTTTTCGAAACATCCTTTCTCTCTCTCTCTCTCTCTCTCTCTCTCTCTCCCTTTCTATTTCATTCTCTTTTTCTCTCTCTCCCTTTCTCTGTGTGTTTGTGTATTTATTTATTTTCTTTTATTTTATTCTTTTTTTTATGGTTATCTAAAGCGAGTCGCGCGCGCAAAACGCATTTCTTCTTCTTCTTCTTCTTCTTCTATGCGCTTGGAGAAGAAATAATTTGTGATTCTTTCTCGGTGGTTTAGTTTTTGTATTTGTTTCTTTGCCTCTTTTGTTTGTTGTTGTTGTTGTTGTTGTCGTCGTTATTTTATTTTTGCTTCGATCAATTCGATTGACTCTCGATAATTCATATCTTGTTCTCTAATTGAAACGGTAGTCGTTCGATCGATTCATCGATTGTACCTTCTTCCTCTTTTTGTTTGTTTCTTTTTCTCCTTTCGATGAAAAAAAAAAAAAAAAAAAAAAAAAAACAAAGAAAAGAAAAATTCGAATCTCATATTAAAAAGTTCTTCTAAAACCGATTTTCCGGTTATTCGAGTATTTCTTTTTCTTTTTTCTTTTTTCCTTTTTTTCCTCACGCACAAGAGAATTCGATCGATCCGTTTATTCGATAGATCGAATTTCGATTGTCCGTTACGACAATGTATATGTATACACGTAGCAAATACGGCCGGTTTTGTTTGATATGAAGCCAAGTATAACCTTTTTCTTTCTTTAATTCTTTCTTTTCGTTTTTTCTTCTTTCTCCATCATAGCTCCCGTCGCATTTATTATTCACTATATTCCTTTTTTTCTCTACGCGTTCGTGTTCGTGCGTAACGTTAAATATTTTATGTTTTCCGTTTTTCTTTTACTCTCTCTCTCTCTCTCTCTCTCTCTCTCTCTCTCTCTCTCTCTCTCTCTCTCTCTCTCTCTCTCTTTCTCTTTCCCTTTTTTCTCGATCGAAGGAACGTTCACGTTGACTTTTCACGATCTAATCGAACGCGTTTGACGATCGGTGATATTATATAGTGCTTACGATATTACGATATTATCGCGATGAGACTGACTCTCTTTAAAAATCTAATTCTAGAAAAACGATCGCGTTAATAAATAAAGAGGCTGGTACAAAATTTTGGTTTCATTTGTTCGTTTAAAAGTCAACGTAACTACGTTCCACTATCGTACGATAAACAAAGTCGCTCAATCTCTCTCTTTCTCTCTCTCTATCTCTCTTCGTCTCTCTCTCTCTCTCTCTCTCTCTCTCTTTCTCTTTCTCTCTCTCTGTTTCTTGTCTCTTAATTTATTTATATGTATGTTCGTTCGTACGTCGTATTATTTTCTCGACTTGTCAAGATAAACACGACAAAAGAGTTTAATCCTTGAAGAAATTTAAATACGTGCGAATAGTGCGAATAGTTTACACGTTGCTTATGCATTTATATATATGTATATGTATATGTAAGTACATATAGGTACTTACGTACGAATGTATTTATGTATGTACGTATGTATGTATGCATGTATGTATTTATGTATTCATTTCTTTTTTTACAGCGTTACACCGTTTTTTACTACGCGCGCTACCCACTATCATAATTTTACGCTTCATCCTTTTCACATTTCGTATGTATATGTTCTATTACTTCGTCATTTCATTTCCTCACTTCTTTTCTTTTCTTTTTTTTTGTTTCTTTTTTTCTTTTTATATATTTTTTTTTCTTTCTAATTTTTATCCTCTCCATTTCCACTGAGCGTCGACTATGTGACTAGACATATTATGTATATAAATATGACTTAGGTATAATATAATTAATATATATATATATATATATATATATACATATACATATACATATATATATATATGTGTGTATATATTTATAATATTTATATATTACTTATGAACCCCCTCCTCTTTCTATGATAAATTTCTACCGCCTGTTCGTAATTAAGCTAATTTTACAATAATATGGCAACCACGGTGATAATTAATAATACTATATATATATATATATATGTATATATATATATGTATATATATATGTGTGAATATATATTATCGACTACTAAAAAATTCTATATAGCAAACGGGTGTAACGACGGGTATTATGAAAAGAAATATAGAAAAGAGAAATAAGTTTCATTGGAGGTAAGATAGAAGTGAGATAGGAAAAAAAAGAAGAGAAAAGCAAAAAGGAAAAGAAGAAAAAGATAAACAAATGAAGAAAGGAAGAAAGAAAGAAGAAAGGAAGGATGAAAGGTTAGATAATAAGAAAAAGAAAAAACGAAATAAAGATCAAACGATAGATTGATCGATCAATAGTTAAACAATTAATAACGTTCGAGTAGAGATGCATATACCACGTACGCCGATGAGAAAAAACAAAAAACAAAAACAATAAAGTAAAAGAAAAAATATTTCCTTACATTTTATCATATAAACGAGAGAATTATTCATTCTCTCTCTCTCTCTCTCTCTCTCTTTCTCTTGTGTATATATATATCGACTAATATATATAGAATCATACCTAAACGTAAACTTGTCAGACTAAAAAAAAAAAAAAAAAAAAAAAAGAAGAAAAAAAAGGTTCGCTCTACTATCAACGCGATCTCATTTATCAATAATAACGAGAGAAAAAAAAGCAGGTAAAAAGGTTGATCGATAAATAATAAATAAGTGATCGAACTCGAGTCTCATGTCACCGCTTCTCCCCTTCCTCCTTTTCCCCTTTCCACGTTCCCAATCCCCCTCGGTATCCCATATTTCGATAAAAAAACTCGCACGACGTTCTTCCATCTCGCGTTTTGTTTCTTTCCATTTACTCTTTCCTTCTTCTTCCTTTCTTTCTCATTATTTTCCTTTTGCTTTCTTTCATTTTTTATTTATTTATTTATTTTTTTTTTTTTAATCGGGCGCACCTTCCTCCCCCGTCCCTCTCTACAAATCTTTCGCATGACCATCGAGATAAACGGTCCAAGAAGAAGGCTCACACCAAGAGATACGACGAAATAGATAAGACACGGTTGGGCCGATGGGAACGTTTTCTTATTCTCATTCTACCTTTCTTTTATTTTTCCTTTTTCTTTCTCTCCTTCGTCTGATTTATTCACCTTCGTATTTTATCCAACAGCGTCCATTTCGCTCCTTTTCTTATTCCTTTGTTTTTGTTCTCTTCTCTCTCTCTCTCTCTCTCTCTCTCTCTCTCTCTCTCTTTTTTCTTTTTATTTTTTTTTTTACTTTTTTCCCACTTATTCTTCTTCTTCTTCTTTCCCTTTTCCTTTCCCCCTCCCCTCTCCCTCCCATCAATAAAACATGGAATGTCTTGCGGAGATGCATGCGCGAGAAATAAATCGAGAAACGTGCGAGAAAGTAAAAGAAAATATTCGTCTATTTCGTTTCTCTGTTTGCAAGTAAAACGCGCGATATGTTAATTATCGACGTTATTAAAAGGAAATTATTTGTTATGAACAATAAGAGAGAAATAAATAAATAAATAAAACGACGAATAAAACAGTAGAAAATTGTTCCAGGACGCGGGAGGGATTGTTTTTTATTTCTTGTTTAAGTGAATAATTTTTTGTTATCTTTCTCTCTCTCTCTCTCTCTTTCTCTCTCTCTCTCTCTCTCTCTCTCAGTATCCATCTATCTATCTTTAAACTCTTTCGTTACTAACGGTCGATCGTAAATGCCAACTGACCAAAAATATTTCGTCCTCTTAACCTCCGGTGAACTCTAACGATTTATGGAAGCGACGTCCCACGAGCTCTTGTTTCTTTTTTTTTCTCGTCTCCCTGTCGCCATATTTAACCCTGCGAAGGTCGTGCCTCGATCCAATCGTCGGATAAATGCGAAATTTTTTTCGGTTTTTATCATCCCTTTTTTTCCCTTCTCTCTTTTTCTTTCCCCTTTTTCGATAGTTTCTTTTATATATTTACGAAATGGCGATGCTCTTGATAATTTGCACATAACGTTTCGTCCTTACGATACGACTGATGAATTGTTACTTTTGAATTAAATGACAAAGTATCTTTCGATAATTTGTTTGAATTAATATCGGGTTTACTCGTAAATATATAAACGTCGTTACGAGCGTATTCTGTAGAATGATAAAACGACTTTTATTTGCCAATCAGTCCGATGATCAAGCAAAATGTGACGATTTTATGATTATAAAATATTACTACAAATAGATTGATTTATAAATCAATATGATAAACTCATTTTTTATGATGTTACTTATTTATGTATCTATCTGTTCAATAAATACATTTTATTGTTATTGTTGTTATTATTATTATTATTATTATTATTATTATTATTATTATTATTATTTTTGTTCTTATTATTATTATAATTATTATTATTGTTATTGGAATTTTTCAATTCTAGTTAAAATTTACAGGAATACGTATAGAAAAATTAATTATATAAATTATATAAATTAATTATATAAATTGTCACTTATATATAAATCGTGCCAATATTTTGTGTAAAAATAAACAATGTTCAATATGTATTTTTATAATTTTCTCTTTTCCTTTCTTCCCTTTTTTTTGCAAAACTAATCCAGCAAGCATAATTTTTCTGTGATTATATAATCGGAAACAAACGTTCTTCGCAGGATTAAACGATTCAAAATTGATAATAAAGGGATAAATTTCGGATATTCCTTCGTCCTGGTAATTATTTTCACAGATAAGTGATTAGAATAATAACGTCGTGATTAGGATCACGTCGGATCGCGAAATGTTAGTCAGAATTATACATTTATAATTTTTACACGGAGACATTGCTTATTATCGGATTGATCAGATTTGTCGTTAATCGTTAATTAATAACACTGTAAATTTTGATGAATCCCTGCAAAAATATTTGCATCTCTCTCCTTCTCTCTCTTTTAAATTCGTTCGTTCAATCTCGCACTTTCTTTCAAAAAGAGAAAAAGAAAAAAGAAAAGAAAAGAAAAGAAAATAAGAAAAGGAAAAGAAAGAACGGAAAAAAGGAGACAAGAATAGATAATATCTATCTAATATTTTTAGCTTACCGACGTTATCCGTCAATATTTTGTCATCGTCTAATTTGTGTACCTTCGTGTCCTATCGTTCTTTCTAACACACATGCACCTCTCTAACGCACTCCCTCATCAATCTCTCATCCACTTTTCCCCTCTGTTTCTTTTTCTTCCTTTCTTCCTTTCTTATTTTTTTTGTTCTTTATCTTTCTCTTCTCTTCTTTCTTTCTTTCTTTCATTCTTTCTTTTTTCTTTTTTTAAAACATTCTCTCGATCTTTTCTCCGTACGTATATATTTTCTTTTTTCTTTTGTTTGTTTCGTTTCCTTTCATCGCGCCCTACATTCACCGTTCGTCGTGTTAATCTAAAACACGAGATCCGTAAGACGTTTGACTAGAGCCCGAGAGTCATCTCGATCAATCGATTATTATTCTCGAACGGCCGAGTTTCTTCTCTCGTTGAACGGCAACGATGGTAAATTCGAGATACGATATCGTAAAGAAACGAACGTCCGTTTAGTTCGATTTGTTGTTTCTTTATCATTCATATCTCTACCTTTATATATATATATATATATATATATATATATATATATATATATGTATATGTATATATATGTATATATATGTATCATATAAACACGTTATAACTATTAGAATGTAATACGTTAGGCTAGACGAGGAAGGAGGGATCATTTCAAACGTATCCCATTTTCCTTGCAAATTTGACGAGAGAAAAAAAAAACAAAAAAATTGAAGATTCAACAAATGCAACATCATCGGGATAAATTAACCCTACGTACGAGCGGGTGTCATCGACATCGTTCGTACGTTTCTTTTCATTTTTTTTATTTATCAATTAAATAATTAATTAATTAATTAATTAATTTATTTATTTGTTAATTAATTAATTTTTTTTCATTATATTATTTTATTCTCTTATTTTATTTTACTCTATTTTATATTATTTTATTTTATTTTATTTTTTTTGTTCCTTTGTAATAAACGGTAACTACTTTGAGAATTAGCCTCGTCGGTTTTATTCATCAGTCTCGACTAACGACTCGAGGTTTATCATTAAACAGCGTAACGACGTCGAAATTTCTATTTACTTCTTTTCTTTAAATATTTACTCTCCCTCTCTCTCTCTCTCTCTCTCTCTCTCTCTCTCTTTATTTCTTCCTCTATCTCATTCTTTCATGCGCATTGGCACGCGGCTCTCGATATTTGGTACGTTTTTCTTCTTAAAGGCAGACTCTCTCTCTCTCTCTCTCTCTCTCTCTCTCTCTCTCTCTCTCTCTCTCTCTCTCTCTCTCTGTCACTCTCTATCACTCTCTATCTCACTCTCTTTACATTATTTCTCTCGATTCCATTTTATTTTCGAAGGGCTCTGTTCGCTAGGACTCTAGCGTCAATTACCATCGGCCTTTCTACATTTTCTATCTCTATCTACCTATCTATATAATCTTTTGTTCATATCTCCTTTCATATTGCAATTTAATATTGCAATTATAATTATCATGATTTTCTCCTTACCGGCGACTCGCTCTTCTCTTTATTCTTTATTCACGTTATTATATTTCTTTTTCTTCCTCCTCCTTCTCCTCCTTCTTCTTCTTGTTATCGTTATTTTTCTTATTATCGTTATTTCTCTCGATATTGTGTATAGCCGTACGTGTTCTTGATGCGTCAAGGCAAAGTTTAATCTTCTCGTGGCTAAACATTAAAGTCACTTATATTCGATCATTTTTTTCCCATTCCACCCTTTCTCTCTCTCTCTCTCTCTCTCTCTCTCTCTCTCTCTTTCTCTTTCTCTAACTCTATCTATCTATCAATCTATCTACTTCACGAACAAATTCGGTTTTATGATGAATACATATATAATAAAATTTCTTTTTCTTTTCTTCTTTCACTCTCTCTCTATCTTTCACTCTCTCTCTTTCTCTTTTTCTATCTATCTCTATTTCCAATTCTTCTCTCTCTCTCTCTCTCTCTCTCTCTCTCTCACTTTTTCTTTATCTTTTATTCTGCCGTACCTGCGACAGCGCGACGTATTGATAGACGAAGAATTTTGAAGAGAACTATTACAAGATAGTTTTCTTATCGAAAGAATTTTTTGTTGTTTTTTACTTTTCTCTTCTTATAAACGACGAACAAACACTCTTTCTCTCTCTCTCTCTCTCTCTCTCTCTCTCTCTCTCTCTCTCTCTCTCTCTCTCTCTACGATTTCATATTTCGTTGCATTTAACGAAATTCTTTCTACTTTGGTCAAATCTCTCCTATTCGTTCGTAAACCATCTTTGTAAGTTCACACCCTCTCAATCTCCCTCCCTCTCTCCCATCCTCTCTCCCACCCGTTCGTCCTCCGTCTTCTTGAACCCCTTTTTTTGTTCGGTAATAAAATATATATAACTTATATATCGATATAACATATATATATATATATATATATATATATATATATATATATATATGTATATATATGTATATATATCGAGATAGTGGTGAATAGATATTATACGATTGTGCGCGACGAAATAATGTACATATTATCTTTTTTCATTCACATAACCCAACTGTCTCTCCTTACGCGTTCACTATTGTAAGGGTCCCTTATGGAGAATATGCTCCTGTAATATAAATTATCATATCATAGTCCACCTTTACCTTTTCTTTTCTATCCTTTTTTTCTCCACCTTTTTTTCTTTTATTCCTTCTTCTTCTACCTAACCCTGCTTCTATCTCTACCCCTGCCCTGCTCTACCCGTCCCCCCCCCTCTCGTCCTGCTCTTTATCTCGTCTCAATTTGACGATATTGTCGACGAGTTTTCGCGAAAGAATTTTACGATGGGAGAAAAAAAAATTAAACAAGAAACAAAAATAAGTAACCGAAAGATATAATCGAGAATGAATACATGATTCCTTTTCTAATAATCTCTTCGAATCGATTTTTATTTTTAAAAACTGTGCGTTTATGTCCGTTTGTCTCTCTCTCTCTCCCTCTCTCTCTCTCTTTTTCTGTGCGAGTGTATTTGTATGTGTGTGTGTGTGTGTGTGTGTGTGTGTTTGTGTGCACGGATCGATTGTATACGATAGATAAAGTAAGTAAATAAGTATGTATGTACTTATGCAATATGTGCGTGATAGAATGTGTGTCCTTTTTATATTAAATAAAATGCAGAAAAAAGAAGAAACGTCGAAAGAACGTCGATGTTGCTTTCGTTCATGTTTCAGAGGTTTAATTAAATATATTGAATCACGATCGAAAAAATATGTATACGTACGTACGTACGTATGTATGTATGTATATATTTATCTATATATTGAATATCACCGATGTTAGGATAAAGACGACATTTATATACGTTATGTATGTGTGTGTTTATATTCTTCTTCTTCTTCTTCTTAATTGCTCATCGATAATAATGAAAATACAAAATGGTATTCGCGGTTATAGAAGAGCATACGATAAAGAAAAAGAATATCGAAAAGGAGGAAGTAAAGAATAAAAATAAAAATAAAAATAAAACTAAAACTCTAAATAAAAATAAAAAGAAAACAAAAACAATAACAAAAGAAGAGAATATTCTAAAACGCACGATCGTCAAGTACGTTTTTAAATTTGTGCTAAATTCATTTTAAATGTAAAAATCATAGAATATTTTGATCCTTCTATCGTCAAATACGTAATATGTATTGTACTTGTATATATATATATATATATATATATATATATATATATATATAGTCTATATATATATACTATGTATATATAGTAGTATATATATATATATATATATAGTCTATATATATATACTATATATATATAGTAGTATATATATATATATAGTATATATAGTATATATATATATAGTCGACTTATTCCTTCGTGAACTTTGCTGAATCGAAAGGTTTGACAAAAAAGAATAGAACAAAAAAAAAATCAAAGAAAAACTGTGTCGAGCCACTTGTTTTTTTTTCTCTCTTCAAGTCTCTCTATAACACCCAAATGCAGGCTCGATTTCTTTTTCTTTCTTTCATTATTTCTTTCTTTCTTGTGCTTTGACGTTAACACGGTTGGTTTGTTGGCGCGAACGTAAATACATATATGGCGGCCGAGTTTAGTCGAAATACATATATTATTTTTTCTTTATCATTCTTTCTTTCTTTCTTTCTTTCTTTCTTTCTCTCATTCTTTCTTTCTTTCTTTTCTCATTTTACTCTCCATTATTTTCTGTTTGATCTGCGAAACTTTTCGATCCACGAAACGATGTAGGACTTTTCATAAATTTAAGCCATGCCAACGAGTAGTATAACATTTATTCTTATCCTAATCGCGTATTGATCGTTTCGTTTCGATTATCCCGAGGATCGTATAATACAGAGTCGAGCGAGCACGAAAAAATACTTCATCTTTATAATTCATCATCATCTTCCTTCTTCTCTCTTTTTATCTTCATTCGTCGTCTCACTCTTAAACACAAATCAAACGTAACCATGATCGAACCAAAACGAATTCTTGACTCTGATAAACGTTGCCCGTTCAATAGCTTCATCATCATCATCATAATCGTCATATCATCATCAGCATCATCAGAATCATCGTAATCGTAGTTATCATCATCATCATCATCGTCGTCGTCGTCGTCGTCTTCGTCGTCGTCGTCATTATCATCATCATCACCGTCGTCTCATAGTCTTCGTCGTCATAGTCGTTTTCGTCAACGTCAACGTAGTATTCGTCATCGTCGTCATTGTCATAATCTTCATTTTGTTAACGCTTAATATAGAATACGGAATTAACCTAATAGAGTCCGCAGCCACGCAGATTATTGGCGATGATTACATCTGTAACCGCGTCGAACACAAATTGAATGTTATTCGTGTCGGTGGCACAGGTCATGTGGCAGTAAATCTCCTTCGTCGTAGACTTGTTCTTCGCTTCGAATTGCGCCTGAATGTAGGCTGCGGCGTCACTGTACTCCTGCGCACCTAAACGAAATGCAAAACGAAATTGTTAATAACGATTTAATCGTTATTTAGAGATATATCTATCTTCCGTCGATTATTTATATTTTTTTCCTTCCTTTGTTTCTTTTTTTTTTCTTTATAAGAGCCGTTCACAAGCCAAAACGATTAATTCCACTTTTTGAGGTATTGTTTTTATTTTTATTTTTATTATTATTCTTTTTTTTTAATTTGCATCTTCAAGCGCTTAACGGGGTCCTCACTTTTTATATTAATAATAATTTTTCTCTAAATTTTCTGTATTTCTCACCGTTAAATGATGCGATTCGGTAAAAGCACCGTTCATACATTCTACAATGTTTATTTGAATTTATTTTTTTTTTAAAAAGCAATCTTAAAAAGCAATTTAAATATTATATTGTCGCATCTCACCACACTTTCTGCCTGTTTTTTTTTTTTTTTTTTATGGAGTTGATCGATTTGGCAAAAGTCTGCGGGTAGTATCTTAAAACAAACAAAATAAAAAAAAAACACAAGAAAAAAGAAAGAAAAAAAGGAGATTATTTTACCTGCGTATTCCGGGAAGCAAATCGTCAATGGAGATTTGCGTATCTTTTCCTCGAACAGATCCTTCTTATTTAAGAAAAGAATGATCGAGGTATCGGTGAACCACTTGTTGTTGCAAATTGAATCGAATAACTTCAAGCTCTCTTGCATTCGATTCTGGAAAAATAAATTCGTAGGAGCTTACGTTATCATCGTTTGTTTTCCTATCATTTTCGTTTTCGTTCGTTCGTTTACGTTCGTTCGCTTATCTATTCTCAAAAAGGTCTCGAACAACGATACACACGCGAGATTATACGTGATAATATGTACGTATGCGCTACGTGAAGTACACACACACACACGTGTACGTATTTATAATATAATTATGCAGTATTATATGTATATTAATGTACAATATGTTATGTAATGTATAATACGTATATCCATCACATATTTCATTCCCTTTATAATCCAAATAGGGGACACCTTTGACACGTACGGAAATAAAAAAAAGATACTCGTCAGTAGTCGGCACGCACGTGTAAGCATCTTCTCGAAATTGAATCAACGACACTTCCCACGTGCAATGACCTTAACAATTGATCCCCATACTACTACTACTACTTCTTCTTCTTCTTCTTCTTCTTCTTCTTCTTATTCTTTTCTAATCTTTATACGTCTGAGTGTCCGTTATCTTACGAAATGAAAAATGCTTCGTGATAAAGGATAGTAACTTGATCTTGATCGAGTTGCGGACGAACGCGAATGTATTTATTCGATTCTTTTTTCTTCTTCTTCTTCTCTGTTTCTTTTTTTCCTTTACTTTTTTTTTCTTTCTTCGAAGGATTGTTACGGCAAGAATTCACCATAAAAAATTATATTATTCGATTCAAATATATTATTCAAATATATTATTCGATTCTTTTTTTTTAGAAAATTGTGAAAAAATTTGTCGTAAAAATTACGACTCTCAGCACGGAAAATAAAATTATTTTGATACGCAGGGAATGTATTATTTGTTTCATTTTTCTTTTATATTGAGAAAATTATGTAAGAATTTTTTCTTTAAAGACTGATACTCTTCGCAGTGGAAAAAGAAAAAGAAGGGAAAAAAATGTTTTAGGATGACGGAACGTAATCAAGTTGACCTTGATCAAGTGGCAGATGTGCGCGAATATATTTGATCCTGTTTTTTCTTTTGATTCAGAAATTATGCGAGAATTATCTGTGAAAACTGGAACTTTTGGATAAAAAATAAATTTTCCCCGAATCTTTTTAAACAAAAAATATTTTCGAACAAATAATATCATCGTTTGGATTTAAGTTCATTTATCTCTTTCTTTTTTGGAATAAAATCGAACTTACATGTAAGTTTAAATCGATCGTGTCTCCGACTGACATCACGTAACAATCACGTTATTCATAATAATAACTTTGAATGACCCGCGTAAATTCTTCGCTTAATTACGTCGTGAGAAGCTATAGACGACTATACATGTAAGAATATTATTCTTGATAAAATTCGACGAAGGAGAGAATCCGTCGAAGAATTTAATCTTACCGTAGTCTCGTCCTCGTGCAAGACCTGATCATATTCGGACATGGCGACGCAAAAAATAATCGCTGTAACATCCTCGAAACAATGTATCCATTTTTTACGTTCGCTTCTTTGTCCACCCACGTCGAACAATCTGTAAAAAAAACAAAAAAAATAATGAGAAAACAAATTAGCAAGGATTGATCAAAGGTCGTGAGACCA
>OU964975.1:2926790-2956790 GCA_918808275.2 Dolichovespula sylvestris
GTGTGTGTTTATATGTATAAGTTCACATATATAGAATTATTTGAAATTCTTTTTATTATAAATTTCACCTATACGTATGATACATTGTATGACGGTGGTCAAATCGATAGCAAAGGATTCGGATTCGAGTAATATTATCGATAATTCTAACGAGATTCGATTTGAAATAATACAAGCTGATCGAACGATTTTCTCAAGGGTGATCCTTTCTTTCTCTCTTCTTTCTTTTTCTTCTTTTATGTCACTCTAAAAAGAAATCTCGAAATCTAAAGAAATATTGAAGAAAAGTATCTACGTATCGTACAACTTACGCACATTTATATATATATTTGTGTGTGTGTACGTACGTATGTATGTATGTGTGTAAGTATATGTTACGAAGAAATACGAAGAGGCAAGGAGTTTTTAGAATAAAGCATATAAAGAAGTAGAAGAAGTTAAAGAAGAAGTATAAGAAGAAGTAAAAGAAAAAGAAGAAGAGATAAGAAACGTATTTCTATTTTGTTGGTATGAAAGATCATGCGAGCTTGACCGAGATGAGTTTGAAACGCGAAGAAGCGTTGTAAAGTTCGCGAAGGATGACAGATCGATTTCACTGAAATTTTAACGAAGTCGCGTTAGAAAGAGAGAGGGAGAGAGAGAGAACGAGGAAGAAAGAGAAAGAGAAAGGAAGAGAGAGAGAGAGAGAGAGAGAAAACTAGGTAGGTAGCTACTAGCACGGCGCCTTTCGGTCTACACGTTCGGCCCGTTTCTTCTCTTCTTTTACGACGGACGATTATTACGAGTATTACGGCAACGATGATTACTACGACTGGGACTATGACGACTCACGAGCTCATTTACACAAGCTTTAGGATACATAATTTTTCACAATTTCCATAATATTATGTTATATAAATAATATTTATGTAATAATAATAATTTATATATATATATATGTGTGTGTGTGTGTGTGTGTATGTATGGGCATGTTTAGATATACTAATATTTATAAGAGAATTGTGTAAAACTAAAATAAAATGTTTATATACGAATGAATTGTTATGAATAATTATTAACGATTAGATCTTTGGAACGTTATTTCGTTAAACGAAAACAATTATAAGTATAATGACATAACGAGTTATTGTTTATTTGAGTGTGTGTCTATATACGTATGTATACATATGATAATATTATATTATTTAAATAATATATAAAATAAAATAATTATATTATAATGTGTGTGTGTATGTGTGTGTTGTGTATACATGTATGTTTAAATATACTAATAGATCGTCAAGGATGAAATTTGTAAGTTATTAACCAACTTTGCCTTTTTTTTCTACAAATTTTATCCTTGACGACCTAATAATATCCATAAGACAATTTATATATATATATATATATATATATATATATATATATATATATATATATAAAGTAGTAAAGTGAATATATACGTATCAAAAGTCCACTCACTATTTCGCAGAATCATTAAGTTGATACTCATTGCTCCTTCCAAAACATCCTTGGACACCGCTATCGGTCCAAAGCCTCTTCATGGCCATTAAAAGTTCTTCGCTAAATGGCTCAGTGTCCTCCATCCGTTGGATAACGTCGAAGACCATTTTTGCGTCAGTCTGAAAATATAAGGTACATGTTAAACCTAAAGTTACGTTTAATATATGTATTAAACGTAAGATTCCTTTTTTCCCCTTCATGGGGGATTTCGCTAGGTAGATAGGTAAGGTAGGTAGGTAATTGTGAAAAGCGAAAAATAAAAAAGAGGAAAAGTAATAAAAAGTAAATATTTATGGTATCAAGTCGAATGCAGTTGGCTAGTATATTGTCATTAATATATATCGAAATCAAATATGGTGGTTCTCATTCGTTATTTAGGAAACGACGAAACAACCATATCCCATAGGTCCTTATTAATTCATAGATAGAGATAGATAGATAGAGAGCTAGAGACAGAGAGAGAGAGAGAGAGAGAGACAAAGCATCTCAAACAAGCATTACTCCCTAGTGTAATATTTCATTGCTGAAACATTAGACGACTAACGTTTCTGATTCTAACGTTGACAAGAAATTGTTATTGAGATATGACGTCTCTATGGAAGGTTAAGCAATCTCTTATTTCTTTCTTTGAAACAATTTTTAATGAACTAGCAGAAAAATGTAATAGAAAGATAGAGGGAAGAGAGAAAGAGAGAGATGGATAGAGAAGCTTTTTTGAATTTCATTCCCGTTGATATCCTGGGGCTACATAAAACCTATTCTGGGTTGTATACCTACGTTCCTAAACAAGAACAAAATTCTAATCTTTTATCAAGAGGAAAAGACTTTGGAAGTCTTTTGATAAAATATTCTTCCTTTCGAATGAACGTTGAAGGATAAGGAATAGGAGTGAGGGAAATAGGGTGGGAGAGAAGGAGGAAGGAGGAGGCAAGAATCGATAAAACCGTGTGATTGTTCACGCGCTTAGAACGTATCATCGTTATATTATTATTATTATTATTATTATTATCATCATCATCATCATCATCATCATCATCATCATCATCATCATCATCATTCCTTTTCTTCTTATTTTTCTTCTTCTTCCTTTTCTTGTTAATTTTCTTCGTTAACATTCGGTACATCCCGGTACTCTCTTCTTCTATTTAACGCTGAATGCCTCCTTCATAAGATAATCGTTGAACCGTGGCAAATCGCATGCAGGATGGTGCTTAACGGCTTGCTCTTCGAAGCAAGGCCAATCTCGAGTATGTTCGTTTATTATGCTATGCTCCCTTAACTAACTATAATCGTTATCACACTTTCCATGACTATTTCTCTCTTTCTCTTTCTCTTTCTTTCTCTCTCTCTCTCTTTCTCTCTTCCTCTCTCTCTTTTCAATCAAATCGTTTTCGTAAACAATTCGTATTAGTCATTTAGTGGAAACGTAATAATAATTAGATAATCGATTTGTTATTCTGTTGCACGATTTATTTTATTAATTGTTACGTCGATATATCGTTTGAGAGTATTCGTTTGAATCAGAATCAAGGAAACTCGCTCCGTTGTCTTAAAATATCGAATTATATTATGTTTTTAAAAGTATGACGAGATAAATACTTCTGTTATAATTTATCACAACGATTGATAATAGTATATCAGATTTTTCCATTATTGTAAACGTAATAACAATTAGATAATCGATTTGTTATTCCGTCAAAGGAATTATTTGTTGTTGTATTGTTAGAGAGTACTTGTGTGAATTAAAATCAAGGAAACTCGGCTCTATATCTTACGAAAAAAATCGAAAATCATATTATGCTTCGAAAAAAATGTCAAGATAAATAAATCTGTTATAATATATCTTAAAGATTGAATTCTATATCCGATTTTTTTCCTTCTTTACCGAAAATGTAATCAAATTAATTTGACTTGTCATTATGTTACATGAATTATTAGTATTAGTTAACACGTTTATCGAGAGTATGTGTGTAAATTGTTTACTTTAAAAAATTCAATAATATTATGAGATAAATATTTCTATCTATAATTTATTTAAAAAAATGAATTCTATTATATATCAGATTTTTCCTTCGCCGAAAACGTAATAGCAATTAGGTTTGTTATTCTGTTATATGCATCATTTGTCGATATATCGTTGTTACATTTCGAGAATACGCGTGTAAATCAAAATCATAGCGACAGATTATCGTTCTAAAAAAATCACGTCGTATAACGTTTCTAAAAGAACGACAAGACAATTATTACTTCCATTATACAATAATTTATTTCAAGGGATCCAATTCTACGTAAAATTTTTTTTTCCGATCACCTAAAACGTAATAAAACAGATCGATTTGCCATTCCGTGACGTGAATTATTAGCATTATTGTTAAATATCGAGAGTACGTGCATGTATACATTTGAACGAGAAAATCTCGCGCTAATGTTTAAAAAAAAATAAATATTTTCCGAAAGAAATAACGCGATGAACGATCCCATTAAAAATTTTTTCGCCTTATGTAGATCGTTCAGATTTATCACGAAGATCGAAACGAACTATTATCGATCGTTTAACGAGAATTATGTATACGAACGATATAATGCGTTACGTAAATATGGATGCGAATATGATGTAGGTAAAGGAAAAAAAAAGGAGAGAGAGAGAGAGAGAGAGAGAGAGAGAAAAGATATACGAGTAGCAATAAAAAAAATGTTAAGTATCCGTCTACCGATCAAAGTTCTAGTCTCGACCAACCCTTATACATTTTAACACCCTCCCCTTCCCATCCATCCCCTATCCCTCGACTTTCCTCGAGCGTGCAACGGTCGTGAATGATGCCAAGCCGGCGGGGTTAATTATTTTCTCACCTGTTGCGACTCTTATACGATTGTCATCGTTCGACATCGTTACTTTACTCGAGCGTAATATTTTAATTGACTTTTAAAACCGCGTCGATTAGCCGTGTACCTATACGGGGCGGGTGGGCCAAATGTTTCTAAGATAAAATGTTCTTAGGTTTGTAGTTTGAAGATTTACTGAAGAAATAAATAAAATATATATATATATATATATATATATATATATATATATATATATATAAGAAGAAAAGAAAAGAGAAATGAATTAACTTGAAACATTTTGAAAAATATTAATTCGATTTTTCGAAATCATTTAGAAACTTTTTGCCCATCCTGTATATGTGTGTGGGGAAGGAAGTGTACACATACATCTATGTATACACATAAATGTATGTAAGTAAGAAAATATATAAATCAATTTCAAAGTTTTTGTGTAATATATAAATACTTGTGACATCATATCAATTATTATTGTTATTTTTATTATTATTATTATTATTATTATTATTATTATTATTTTTATTATTATTTTTATTATTATTTTTATTATTATTATTATTATTATTATTATTATTATTATTATTATTACAATTATTATTAAAAAGAGTTCTCACATAAATCCTTCCTCTTACAACTTTACATACCTCTCTCTCGTTGGTCGAGAAATTTAATCCGAGTGTTGGCATCGCTCTGAGAATAGCAACGAGTGATTGTATCGTGTTGCTATAAACGACAGGTCTGTACTGTTTAAAGTCCTCTGGCGTAAAACCGCTTTCGTGAATGATTCTGAAAGAGAAAGATAGAGAATGAGAAAAAAAAAATATATATATATATATATATATATATATATATATATATATAACAAGGAAGAACAAAAATACGCTTCTTGTTTAACAATTAAATGTGTGTACTCATGAAACTGCATATGTTATTAAAACTCATCACTACAAAAATATTATAACATATTTGATAGTTGACATCGAAACAGATTTTGTTTCTGAAAATGTATATATATATATATATAATAATTATTTATTAGTAAATGTATATATGATAATATTTAGTTAAAATGTATATATATATATATATATATATATATATATATAATAATAATTATTTATCAGTACAAATATATTTATAAACGTTGTGTTAATACAAATATTGAAAATAAGAAAACAAAAAGAAATAAAAATAAAAATACAATTGACAGCAATGATAATCATTGTAGCGATAATCGTTAATAGGTAAAGTAACATTTTAGTCTTTTATTTCTTTTTCTTTTTTCCAATTAAATTTCTCATCGACTCTATTAATTTTCTCTTTTTATTAAACATCCTCATATAAATTTCATGAAACGACTTAAATAATAATGTATTCATTACTATCAGATAGATTTACAATTAACCACGTGAGGTGTATTACTGTTCTCCTAAAAAAAAAAAATAAAAAAATAAAAGAAAAAGAAAATAAATAAATAAAAAAGGAGAAATAAGAAGAAGAAAAAGAACTAAACCCTTCGTCGTAAGACTTAATGTTTAATTATTCGATCGTCAAAATAACGACAAGATCTTTCGTTACGAGTAAAGCAAGTAAATGCGTTCCTTTGTCGAACTTGGGACCCATAAAGAGACCCGTTCATAGAAAGAGAAAGACAGAGGCGATTTGGTAAGAGGAAACGAGATGGAAGAAAACAGACAGACAGACAGACAGACAGACAGACAGACAGACAGACAGACGGACTGACGGACGGACAGACAGACGAACGGAGTAACAGACGGACAGATAGACAGACAGACAGAGAGAGAGAGATAGAGAGAGAGAGAGAGGGGGGAGAGTAAGGACGGGTCATGGTGTACACGTTAATCTACTAACCATCGTGCGTGGCTCCGCGTTCTTGTCTCTTTGCTAACATAACTCTCTATATTTCTCTCTCACTCTCTCTCTCTCTCTCTCTCTCTCTCTCTGTCTATCTCTCTCTCTTCTCCGCGTATGTGTTTGATGTGAATGCGAGCGCGCGCACGTGTTTCACACAGCTGCCCTTTAAGCGTCAGAGACGCTACGTTTCCTGTATCGTTACGTACAAATATCGATCTTGAGCACGAACGAGGGGCAACAGTTTGCTCGTATAGCCTTGCCACGTATTACATACATGCATACATACATACATATATATATATATATATATATATATATATATATATATATACATGCACGTGTATGTGCGTATATACATACATGCATACATACATTCATATATATATATATATATATATATATATATATATATATTATATATATATATTATATTATATTATATATATATAAATAATATATATATATATTATATTATATTATATATATAATATTATATATATATACATGCACATGTGTATGGCACGCGCGCGTTTGTGTGTGTGTTGTCGAAAACGATGACGCAACACTCACTTTCTTTTTAAGTTTCTAGTATCTAGTTTCTAAAAGAGATGAGTTAGAGAGTACAAAGGACACATAATTCTTTTCAGATTTTTCGTTTTCTTCTCTCTCTCTCTCTGTCTATCTATCCATCTCTTTTTTTTCATCTTTTTTTTCTTCTTGTCTATTTTATTCTTCTTCTCTTCCTTCTTGGTCCTCGTTTTTATATTTTCTTTTCTTCTTTACCCCCCCCCCCCTCTCTCTCTATCTATCTCTTTTTTTCTTCTTGTCTATTTTATTCTTCTTCTCTTCCTTCTTGGTCCTCGTTTTTATATTTTCTTTTCTTCTTTACCCCTCTCTCTCTTTTTCTCTCTTTCTTCGTAAATTTTTCCACGTCCTACCGTAATTCACGATCCATGTGGGACACAAAACGAAACGAAACGAAACGAAACGAAACGAAACGAAAAGTAAGCGACGCGAATTTAAATGAAAAATGTCTCCTTTATATTGCTGAGACAATATTGTATGTGTCACGCATGCGCATTACTCTTTGTAAATTCCCACTTCCGTGAGAAAAGTACGTATGCACGTGCGAGAGTGTATACGACAAAACCTCAAAGAGGTTTCTTTTTTCTCTTTTCTCTTTTCTTTTTCTTGTCTTTTTTTCTATTATCTCTTTTTTTTGTACTAAACGCGAGGCAGGATTCATCGACTAACGCACGTAAAACACGTTTCTTCTTTGTAACGCACGGTCGATACTATTTACTACGGCGCTCGTTTTTGCTCGTTTCCCTTTGTGTACCTCAACGGGCCCTTCCTGATTGTTAACGGTTTCTAATGAAACAGTTAGAGAGAGAAAGAGAGAGAGAGAGAGAGAGAGAGAGAGAGAGAGAGAGAGAAATAGACATATACAACAAACGCGTCCAATATTTGTTTATATGTATATTTATTTGTATGTCGTATGTGTGTCCATTTGCAACGAACGTACAAGCAAACACGCGTGATAACATCAGGAAAAGGGACCGGAAGTTTGGTGAACGTTGTATTAATTAGATAAAATTTATTAACCACAATGATATATATATATATATATATATACGTGTGTGCGTATGTGTGTGTATGTGTGTGTATGGGTATGTATACTCACTTCATTTGTTTGACGATGGTACTCTTGCCAGACTCACCAGCTCCTGAAAAAAGAAAGAAGAAAGGTAAGAGCACACAAAAGAAGAAAAAAGAGAAATTAAGAAATGGAAGTTATCGTCGAGAGGAAATCTAAATGGTACGGGGAGGTAAGTAACTAGTGCGTATCCTACGATAGACCGTAGTTAAATAGTTATTTACATTAAGAGACCATTTCAACCCTGGAACACTTTTCCCTTCTTTCTCCTCTATTTTTTCCTTTTTTTTTTTTTGCTTTTTTCCATTCTTCTATCGACTGATAGAGTTCTTCGAGATGAAAAACAATTAAGCCAGAGAATAAGATGAGCGTGAGATCGGGATAAAAAGAGAAAAGGAAGCAGAAACTATTTCTCTCTCTCTTTATCCTTTACTTACATTTTTTTTCTTTTTCTTTTTTTTTCATTCTCTCTCTCTCTCTCTCTCTCTCTCTCTCTCTCTCTCTTTTTCCGTGTTTATCGCGATCGAACAAAATGTGTCATTTTATAACCGGATATGACATGCCAGCGGAACTTGCTTTTCCTGCTTACCGCAAGTCTCCTCCCCCTCTTTTTAAAAGCTTTTTCAGGCTAAGTAGCCGCCTATAATAGCTACTCGTCGCTGGAGCCGTTTAATATCGACCGAATACACGGTGGACTCGAGTGTGAGTCTCATCCTCTCTCTCTCTCTCTCTCTCTCATTCTCTCTTTCCTTCTTTACGACTAAAACATGTACGAAGCTTACTCAAACACGCGATAAAGAAAAAGAGAGAACGAGAGAGAGAGAAAGAGAGAGAGAAAGAGAGAGAGAGAGAGAGAGAGAGAGAGAGAGAGAGAGAGAGATAGGGATAGATAGATAGATAGATAGATAAAGATAGAGGGAGAGAGAGTGTGTGCATGTATATAAAACTATCTGTGTATATAAACCTTCGCAAAAAAAAGTCATCGTTTCGTGACGACAACGATGATCCTTATTATCATTTCCCTTTACGGGAAAACACATGCAAAATAGTGTATATAGCCGGATTATCGATCTCATAGAATACTCTATTATCAACCTATATAAACGTTAACTGCGAGAGAGAGAGAGAGAGAGAGAGGGGGAAGGAGAGAGGCAGAGAGGGAGAGAGGGAAGATATCGATCGATTAATAATTTACGGATCTCTCGTTCGAGTTAGACTACTACAGTCACCTTTAACCTCGCTTATGTACCTCGTGAAAGCCCTCGATCGATCGAGGTCTCATGGCTTGCCAACTTAATATATTTACAAACTATTTCTTTTTCTTCTTTATTTTTTCCCACCCTCTTTCTCTTCCTTTTATGTTCTTTCTTTTTTTTTTCTTTTTCATACACGATAACGTACTATTGTATTTTCTTTTTGAACATTCACGACATCCACGTCTATAAATATATTAACCGACCCATAAGCGAGAATATTCGACATAAACATAATATTTATACATACATACATACATATATATATATATATATATATATATATATATGTATATATAATACAAAATGAGACTTATTTAGAAAAAATCTAAAATCGTATAAAAGTATCTATATTTGACGTCATCGTATGCTTTTTCTAAGACATTCTGATATTTTTGCCTCCATTATATACGTCCGTTTTTATATGTATGTACATTCTAATTATATAGATAACATGGGTATTTAACTCATAGAAGATATTTAACACTAAATTTTTTCAACGTTACAAAACTGTACTGGTATTTCAATCCTTTTCATAAAAATATCTCAGTTAAAATATCATCGTATGTTTTTTCAAAGTATTATGACTTTTTCTATGTATATATTTCAAGCATATACATAACATGGGGTTCGTATGTTGCTTCTAAGGCATTATGACTTTTTCCACTATATGTATATGCGTATATTTATATGTACATCTCTACATATATATATATATATATATATATATATATATATATATATATGCACATAACATGAGTGTTTAACTTGAGAGTATTTAACGCTAAATTTATTCAACGAGACAAAATAGGATTGGTTTTTCAATCATTTCTATAAAAAATTTCTAATTGAATTTCTCAAATTCATAATGATTTCTCTCTCTCTTTCTCTCTATCTCTCTCTCTCTCTTTTAATTATACATCCACGATTAATTTCATGACTTTCTTTTTCTAATAATATTTTTTGTTGTGATAATTACAAGATATACTTGAATATATTATAATAATAATCGATAGTTCTAATGTTAATAGACACATATGTCAAATTTATCCCCGTCCCTGCCACCCCCTCCCAACCCATATGTTGTCCCTTATTTTATTTTATTTCTCTTTTTATTTTATTCTCCATCTTTCCTATATTCCTTCTGTTCCATTTTGTTGTTCTCCTTCGAATTTAATATGCGCATACCTTAGATACATATGGCGTGCATATTCACTCGCACGTATAATGCTTCTATACATACATACATACATACATACATACATACATACATACATACATACATACATACAGTATCAGAAGGAGAGATCTTTCCTAGCTCGAACTAGTTTATATTTTAAACTCTTTGTAGTTTACATGTTGGCCCCATCGAGGATATCTCTATAACAATGTTATAGTCGTTCCAGTTTACTTGCACGACGACTACGAATATCTATTAGAATTCGATCTGTAATGTTCGTTCATTATTTTTCACGAAGAAGAAGAATCGATGATTAATATTCTTTCTTTTTTCTTTTTTTTTCATAGAAAAAAAAATAAATTAAAATAGAAAAAAGATAAAGAAAAAAAGAATCATTTTATTCCGGAACACATATGCACGTATTACGTTTGGATCGATGACTGTTTGGAACGGTAATTTGTGATAAGAAAAAGGAAAAAAAAGGAAACAAAAGGGAAAAAGAAAAGGAAAGAAATATACAGAAAGCACAAGTATTGATAATGAAGATGGGGGAGTACTTTAGGTGGTCAATTTAATAAATTTAAAAAAAAAAAAAGAAAAAAATAGAGAAAGTAAGAGTACGAATATTACCCGTACATTCTCGTCGGTTTATTTTTTAATAATTTACATAGCGAAAACTATGAAAGAATTTATCCCGACCGTATATTTATCGGATTTTTAAACGTCAACTATTTTCCGATAGGAATGTCTGTTTAAAATAAAAACCGCATACGCCCAACACACACACACACACACACACACACACACACACACACACACACACACACACAGAGAGAGAGAGAGAGAGAGAGAGAGAGAGAGAGAGAGAGAGAGAGAGAGAGAGAGAGAGAGAGAGAGAGAGACAGAGAGAGAGAGAGAGAGAGAGAGAGAGACAGCGCCCTCATCAAGATAATAAAAGAATAACAGTTATAAAAAGGATTTCTCGTTGGAAGTATCCTATCAACTCGTTAAATGTTACACAATATCTGTATATCTGTATATTTATATATCTACGCACGTAAGATTGTTATGTCATAGGTCAACCATTTTTTTTCTGCCCTTCCTCTTCCTCTTCTTTCTCTTTTTCATCATCTTCGTCATCTTCGTCTTCTTATTTTTTTTTCTTCTTCTTTGCAATCGAAGGTTGATCCTTTCTTAAAGGTCAAGTTTTTAAGGTCGTTTGTTTGTGAACTTTCACGAAATGTTATTTGAATTATGTAATTCCCAAGAATGATATAATCATCGAAATCCAAGAAATGATTATCGCGTTCCATCGAACAATCATGATTTACGATATATATATATATATATATATATATATATATATATATATGTATGTATGTATGTATATATATATTTAAATGTAATTGTGAAAACTGTAACGTCACGTTAACGTGTAATTGTCTAGCGACTCCCCCAACGTTAAATGTTTCACGAGAGACGACGCTCTTTCGTTCTACCTCTCGTATTTTACGAGCACGAAGAACATTAACAGTAAGAGAATTTAACGAGCTAAAACGAAAATTTTAACGAGTCGAATAGCATAGCGACTGACTAACGAATTTAACGTTCAATCTACATACATACATACATACATACATACATACATACATACATACATACATACATACATACATACATACATACATACATACATACATACATATATACACGCGTAGATACACATCCATGTGGAATATTTTACTTGTATGCGAATAAGGATCGATCGACGTATCCGTTAAACTCGTATTTCTATTCTTTTAACACATAATATCTATTCAGGGTTTATGTATGTACGTATGTATGTATGTATGTATTCATTTACTTAGATACACACGAACTTAGCGTATGTAATTCTTGGTAAACGTTTGACGTGGTACAAGAAACTTTTATTTTTTCTATTTTCTTTACTTTTTGTTTTCTTTCTCTTTTTCTGGATCCTTTTTCGAGAAGAATAAGAATAAGAATAAGAATAAGAATAAGAGGAGAAGTTATAACACAAGGAGGTCATTCAGATCGCGTGTTGATGTACTGTGATGCCAAGAATACACACACACACACACATATACTTCGTACACCTGTTTTTTAAGCAAAGACGACGACAACGAGACGATAGTGAAGAAACGAAAACTTTAGTTAGTCTTATCTAATAAAGTTAAAACAAATTCTATCTCATCCGAACTGATATTTTTTTTTGTGTCGTGAAAAAACTTCGTAAAAAATGAAAAAGAAAAAAGAACCGAGATAAATTTCACGACGACAGAAGAGACGAATAAGCGTTGAAAGTTATACAGAAATATATATATATATATATATATATATATATATATATATATATATATATATATATAGTCAATCGTTTATCCAATTATTTCACAGATACGTTCCTTTGCGCGGGACAACTTTTTGCATAACGAATGCATTTACGTTAGGCATACAAAAGATAGAGATAACTCGTGTTAACTTAGTAAAAGTGTCGTAAGATTGCGAGGTTAGTGTTAATGTTAACCACCACCACCATTTCAAAAGGGAGAAGCCAACTCTATCGTTGTCTTATCTTTAATAGCAAAGCCAATGACCTTGTCGAGAAAAGAGAAAATCGATCCGTTTCGTTGAGTTAACGTTTTAAGAATACTAATTCCCCCCATGATTTCTTCTCTCTCTCTCTCTCTCTAAACATTTTTTTTCTTCTTCTCTTTTTTTATGTCTCTATCTCTATCTTTATTTCTCTAAAAAAGGAGATCGTTCGTTCGTAACTACATATTCGAATGATCGGGACTTAATTGGAGAGATCTTAAAATGTTGCGAAATTGACTCTTGAGGTCGTACGAAAGAATTTTACTTTCAAGTTAATTTATTTTCAAAATCGTGTCGATTAGACTTATCTAGAATTAGATTTTCATGTTAAAGATGGCGCAACGGTGTCCTACAATTCGCGTCTTTTTTCACGTTCAGCGATCGTCGTTAAGTCGTTGATGATTACGAGAGAAAGAGAGATAGAGATAGAGATGGATAGAAAAATAGGAAGATAGATAGATAGATAGATAGAGGAAGAGAGAGAGAGAGAGCAATAGTGAGAGAGAGAGAGAGAGAGAGAGAGAGAGAGAGAGAGAGATAAAGAGGAAAAAAAAGAAAAATATAGGATACACGACGCGTCTTTTTTACAAGCCGGAGCACTATTAATCGGATGGAAATACATGGTACATAAGAGACAGAAAGAGAGAGAGAGAGAGAGATAGAGATAGAGAGAGAGAGAGAGAGAGAGAGAGAGAGAGAGAGAGAGAGAGTAATACACGGCGTCGAGCGAATGACGTCACCGGTTACATCAATAAACAGGACCCACATTTCGCAACTGTAATATCTTCCTTGGTATTTGCTAGTCCTGCTCTGTCTATCTATCTATCCATCTATCTATCTATCTACCTATCTATCTATCTATCTATCTATCTATCTATCTATCTATCTATCTATCTATCTATCTATCTATCTATCTATCTATCTATCTTGCTCTTCTCACGTTCAATATTTCTAGATTGCGTTAACTATAATTTTGTAGCGTACCGTATTTTAATACTTAGACAGTTTCAATTAATCATATTAAAATGTATCTTCATTTATATTTGATTCATCTCTCGTCCCTCGTTTCTCTTTTTTTTCCTTTTTTCCTTTTCTCTAAACTTACTTCCAAGAAAAATAATATCTAATAAAATCAAATTAATTAATCCTGCAAATAAATAAATAAATAAATAAATAAATAAATATATATATATATATATATATATATATATATATATATAGATACTGACGAAAGTATAAATGGTATCTCTTTATCGCACGTAGTAGTACATTAGAACTAAAAATAAATGATGAAAAATGAACGACCTTGGGTCTCGGTCATCTTTATACATCCAAGCCACTATAACTGTCGTTGTCAATGTAAACTCAGAAGTAGAATCGTGTCGGGGAATGAAAATCGATTGAGGGAGTTACGATAAAAACGTCGTCGTGGTCAGTGCTTCTACCATATTTTCGAAGGTCGTTTTCTTCGAGATAAATTGTAACGAACGATAACATGGGCTTTAGAACGTCAGCGACCGATCGAAATTGGCACGGTGTCAATGTTGGAGAAAACGATATCAGCTCTCGGCGAGTCTCGACGGGGGAAATTTTGTCGGGACGGAAACTTTTAAACTTTCATCTTCCTCTTTTCCACCCGACCCCACTCTACCTCACCTCACCTACTCCCCCTTTAAACTATAACACGAAGAAAGAAAAATAGAGAACGAGATAGATAGATAGATAGATAGATAGATAGATAGATAGATAGATAGATAGAGAGAGAGAGAGAGAGAGAGAGAGAGAGAGAGAGAGGGAGAGATGAAGAGTGAGAGAGAGGGAATGAGTGAGGGGTGTGTCGAGATATCGTAGCACGTGGAAATGACACATGACAACAGTATGCCACCATTTTCTTTATAGCTTCGAAAGTTCAACTTGAGGATAATAGTAGTAATAAAATATACATTAATGTTATTAACAATATAGCATAATATAAAATGTATTATTATATATATATATATATAAAATTAATATTAATAATATAATTAATATATAATTTATATTCACATTAATATTTATACATAATTATACATAAATTTATATTATTTTTATAGTTTATTTTTATATATAAATTTATATTTATTTCTATAATTTATATTTATATTTATATTTAATAATAATTTAATACACGATTTATTATATTTAAGATTTATCTTCTTCCTATTATTTCTCTTCTTTCTTTTCCTTTTCCCTTTTCCATCTCGACGTAAAATCGAATTTCATTTTTAATTGATTACATTACAGACGCTCGTTTGGGATTCGAAGAGGAAGGGAAACGAAAAACGTAAATATAATATAACAAAGATATTATCGTACCAGCAAAGTAATAAAAATGACTAGAATGCAATTCAACCGTTTCACCGTTTATCAAACTTGTAATAATAACATTCTTTTATTTAACATCACGTCCGATCTGTATCTATCGTTCAGAATAAAAACTGTTTGACATACGAAAGAAAAACATGATACGTACTAACAGCACGTTGACGACGTTATACGTTGCCGATGAAAATGAAAGCGAAAGAAGAAAAAAAGAAAAAAGAAAAAAGTACAAGAACAGAAAAGGAAGAAAGCAACAGAAAGAAAAGAAAATTATAGTTAAACGTAGAGAACAATGGATATATCTGTAACTTTTATCAGATAAGTAATAATAACACGTAGTGCAGACAGAAGACTCACATTCAATTCTACTCGCTACAAAGAGAGAAAGAGAGAGAGAGAGAGAGAGAGAGAGAGAGAGAGAGAGAGAGAGAGAGAGAGAGAGAGAGAGAAAGAGATACTTATCGGGAAGAAGTTTACTAACACATTGTCTCCGAGCGAAGGAAACTCATCTTCGAAAGTTAGACTCTTTACGAGTGGAATACTTCGTGAATCCCATATGTTCATGAATTTCATGAACGTCTATGAACTACGAAAACGACGACGACAACGGGAGAGCCGTAATAGTAGTAGTAGTAGTAGTAGTAGTAGTAGTAGTAGTAGTCGTTGTAGTAGTGGTGGTGGTGATGGTGGTAAGAGCTAGTTTCATCCATGGGCTTTATAAGATAAAGTTGTAAAGTCAAAATGTGATTGGTAATTTAGTATTGTGTTCAATATTGGGAGAATAATAAAAAGGAGCATAAGATAATCGATATATATATTATCGAAATAAGATACTAGACGATATTATACGGTATATGAAATTTTCTATTCCCTATTTTTTCTTTTGTATCTTTTATTTATTGTCTTTTTCTTCTAAATAAATAAGTTTCATAATAATGTAAGTTTAACTATAATTGCTATTTCATATAACTTCGATGTATTGTCCGTATATCTTTATTGTATAATTTCGATTGATCATTTTATTGTCACGAATTCGATTGTTACTTTATAGAATATTATAATTGTTATAAATATTTAACCTATTCTACTGTACTTAATTGTAAATAAATATTATTATAATTATTTTGTTGTTATTATTATTATAATTATTATTATATAATATGCTTTTACTAATATTTATATTTAATAATAAAAATTTACTATTAAGTTACATTACTGTATAAAACAAAAATAAACTGAAAATAATATTATTCGTACTAGTATATACTTAAATATATTATAAGTGATAATATAATTTTATATATATATATATATATATATATATATATATATATATATATTGTTATTCAGAGAAGGAATTATTAGATTATACAAGGTTAATCTAAAAATAGAGTAACATATACAATTTATTCGATATAAAGATTGCTAAAGTTTTAATAACAGTAATAGAATACGTGCGTGGTTTGACGATTTAGTTCAACAAACTGTTGCGATTACTATCGACGTTAAAAATTATATCATCTTGTGCTCGTTCATCACGAGCAACGACAGGAAACTAATCTCTTAATACATAGAAGACGTCGTTCGCTTGGTGAACGTCGCGTACGTATTCCAAAAAGGAGAGAATCAAGAGGAACAGAGTTTGGCAAGCATACGAGAGAAAGACAGAGACAGAGAGAGGGAGAGAGAGAGAGAGAGGGAGAGAGAAGAGAGAGAGAGAGAGAGAGAGAGAGAGAGAGAGAGAGAGAAATGGACGAGAGGAAACACGGAAGTCGTAGATACGTAAGAGGAACAGCACGCCATTGGCTAAGCGAGTACGCGTCGTCGCCTACGTCTGTATTTACTATGCAAACGTTCGGTGCTTCCGAGACTGGCGCTAAGATTCATCGGACGTGTTTGTGCCAAATGCGCCGGCACGCTCGTACTAAATAATGCGACAAGAGTGTCATTTTATATATATATATATATATATATATATATATATATATATATATACATACATATATTTTATAATATGTTAGTCTGAAAAAATTCATGAAATATATCACATCAGGACATTTTCCTATGACTGTATGTGTGTGTGTTTCTTTGTATACATAATAAAAAACTATAGACAAATATACATTTATATATATATATATATATATATATATATATATATATATATTTATAATACGTTAGTTTAAAAAACATTCATAGAGTACATAAAATCAGTACATTTTTTTTACGACAATGACATATGTATAATATATTTATGTATATATTATATAACTCTGTATATAATGTAAAAGAAAAAAATGTTAAGAATAAAATCAATTATTGTTTAATTCTGATAATTAATATTAAGTAATTTAATAATTAGTAATAAATATTAATTTGCCAATCGATGAGACGCTTATATAAAGCGTTAATGTTATATACTGAGAATCGATGGGACATATCAAATCTTTCATATTTGTCTGACTTTCCTCTACGACGGTGAAGATTAAAATAGGAAAATGTATAGATCTTCGTTTGAATATTTTATTTCGATCTAATTTATATAAGGTCCGTGGACTTTCATCGATTCGAACTTTTTATAAAATAAAAAATTTTAAATCTTAATTATGGATCGTATCTGTACTTTTTTTTCTTTTATCCTTTTTAAGAACTCTGTGCAAAGACACGAGTTCATTGAACCCCTTTATTGACATAGTTTTTTTTAAATCGTTCATCAACGCGGACGTTCTCGTTGATCAATAAAATTTATATTAAAAATTTGTAAATTTATTATTTCCACGACAAATTTAAAACGAATAAAATGTCGAATCTCTTAACGAGAGAATTGAATAATTCACGTATTCAAATTTGTGATAGATTTCAAAATCTATTCTCGAACTTATTGGAAAGTTCGATTAATATAGCGTTAAACGATCAATCATCGATCAATAATTATTCATCAATTAATCATTCATTATCGATTGGTTAACATTCGACGAAATAAAGATTTCTTTTTAAGAAGCTGGGAGGAGAGGGGCGATGTTGATTTTGACAGTTTTCTCTTCCTCTTTTCTTTTTTATTTTAATTTTTTTCTCGTGTCTCTTTTATCGGTTATATCGAAGCTAGCTTTTTGATTGCTGAAAGAAATAATATATATATATATATATATATATATATATATATATATATATATATATATATAGGCGTTATCGCGCCATACTGGTTGTTCTTCTCATCTCGTAGGCTGAATTGGAAGTAGTTGGGGAGGAGGAGGTGTGGGAGTAGGTGGAAGAGGAGGTGGAGGAGGAGGTCGACTCGTTAATTCGGTCCCTATCGTTGAGGAACACTCAATTAAGTCGTCGGCACGACCACCGACGACGTTGTTAGGGCAACGCTTCGTCGGTACTCCGCATTCTCGAGAAAGAAGAGTCGAGCTCTCTTTTTATCTTCTTTCTCTTTTCTCTCTCTCTCTCTCTCTCTCTCTCTTTCTCGTTCTCTTATTCACATTAACGAATTTTCAACACTTTGTTTTATACTTGCAAGTAAATAGAAATTACTAAAACAAAGATATGTGTGTGTGTGTGTGTCACCTTCTTGTTCTTAACTTTTATTAACGACATTTCTTATATGTAATAATTTATGTAATCAAATATATTATATGTGTATAAAAATATATGTATGTATATAAAGTAAAAATGTACGTATATAAATGTTCAATGTACATGTACTAATTCCATAATATTATTTAATAATAAGTTGCAATTCGTATGTAGTTTTTAATAACATAATAATTATAATTTATAACGACAAAAGGTCGTCGTATCCGTTGTTAACCGTTTCTCTTTTCGTTTTTCTTTCTATTTTCTTGTTTTTTTTTTTTTTTTTTTTTGTTAAAAATACGTCGCGAAAATTTCGAAGGATTTGATTTTGAAGAAAGTTGGTTTAGTTTATTCATTGAAATTAAAGTGTATTTCATATGTATCCTTATAAATATATTTTACTTTATGGCATTAAAATATATTAATATTGTTACTTCGTTTACATATATAAATAAATAAATAAATAAATAAATAAATAAATATATATATGTATGTATGTATATACACACAAATTTTTTTAAAGTTCATGTTATACAGATAATACAGTACAACTTATGGCTATAATAAAATAATAATCTACAATAACATTGATATATAATTTATAATTTTTTTGAACGAAAAAGAAAATCGTATCACACACACACACACACACACACAGAGAGAGAGAGAGAGAGAGAGAGAGAGAGAGAGAGAGAGAGAGAGAGAGAGAGAGAGAGAGAGAGAGAGAATAAAAACAATAAAAAAATAAAACAAAATAAAGTAATAATAAAAAAAAGACAAGTAAATTTGTTGTAAAATATTGTTATAAATGAAGGATGGTTAATGCAAAAAAGGAACTCGCAATAACGTTCAATCGGACATTGCCCCCTCCATATTGTATATCAAGCTTAGGCTTGTTGCGCCTGCCTTCCTGCTTCGCGTTGCCTTTAATTTCCGGTACGCTTGTCGGATTAAAACTAGAGACCTCTTCCGAACACCCTCGCGAACGTCATCAATTAATATTTACCGATGACGAATATATATATCGTGCGCGTATGCGCAGGCGCGACCAATTCAGATGATCCCGATGAACGTGCTCGTTAACGTCACGCGAACATTTTCTTCTTTTTCTTTTCTTTTCTATTTTTTTCTCTCAGTATTTTTATTTTCCATCTTTACGACTTTTTATTTTTGCTTTTCTTTGTTTCTTAGTTCACGTTAATTCTCGATCGTACGGACAATAATGTCGGGATACATTTAAGTATTCTGAAATATTGATATATATATATATATATATATATATATATATATATGTATATAATTTTATTTTTATTTTTCTTCTTAACAATCTTATAACTTCGTTACAAATAAGACAACAAGGCAATTTAACGAGGCTCTAAAATAAATATACGTATACACACATGCACACATATATATATATATATTTTTTTGTTTGTTTGTGTACATTTCACGATGTATTAAAGTTATTTGTACTGTTACAATGTATAATAATCGGGATGAAAGAAGATAGTTTTTAATTGCTATTAATTACGATAATTATGCTATTCTCGATGCTTCATTTGTCTTATCGAATTCGTAATTATAATAATGGGATAATATTAATTTACGTAGGATGTAATCCTACAAATCCTGTTGTAGCTGGTTTAACGAATGTAAAGACAACAAAAAATGAGTTTGTGACGTTAATAAAAAAGATAGATAATTTTTCTAATTGGATTAATAGATATAAGAACAGCTTGTAATAATGATTAAAAGATAATTAGAAAAGTATTCGACGATGACAACGTACTTTTTTTTTTCTTTTTACATTTCTTTTTTTTAATTATGAAAGTATTATGTAAAAAGGAAAAGAAAAGAAAGGACATATAAAGACTCAGACTTTTTCTTACTGTCGCGAAAAAAAGAAATTTCACGACTGGTAACTGCGTGAAAAAAATTTATCGGACTTTACCAAGTAGAAAACCAAATGAAATAACTTCAGATGGAGAATTCGAGAAGAATTTTTCTTTTTTAACAAAAAAAAAAAAAAAAAAAAAAAAAGAAAGCTAAGAATGTAGTAAATATACATGCAAATATGCGAGTTATTTCACCGCGTAAATACGATTTCTACGGTGGATATCGCGAAATGTCGAAAGAAAGGCACACGAACGAAAGAGAACTCGACGTATGAAACGTCTTCTTGACGGAAGATGAAAAAGAAGAAGAAGAAGAAGAAGAAGAAGAAGAAGAAGAAGAAGAAGAAGAAGAAGAAAAAAAAACGAACAGAAGAGTAGAGTAAAGATACGGCGAAACGATTTTACTCTTTCCACGCCTGCCACATTCCCAGCTGAAATCCAGCCAGAAATATAAACGGGGTGTGAGCTTAGAACGTGAGCGAAGATTTTGGAGGAACCTTTTTGTTGAAAACGAAGAGGAAAGAGAGGAAAAGAAAAAGAATGAAAAGATGAAGGAGAGGAAGAGAAAGAAGTTGAATGGGGAAGGGGAGGGGACGAAGGGAAAAAAAACAAAGAAACAAATAAAAAGACGGAGAAAATGAAAGAGAAGAAAAGTAAGAGAAAAAGTAGAAGGAAATGGAAGAAGAAAAAGAAGAAAAAGAAGAAAATTCGATCAAATAGTGAAAGAGGAAGAGGGAAAGAGATGGAAAATAGAGAGAGAGAGAGAGAGAGATGGGGGGGGGGGAGGAGGGATTGAGAGATTGAGAGAGAAAAAAGGAAGTAAAGGTAAAGCGAGATTGGACGAGAGTTCATCGAGAAAACGTGTCGGACCTTTCGAATTTCCTTTCAATTATCTCGAAAGTAAAAAAAAAAAAAAAAAATCATAAAACTCGTCAGGAGATTTAACGGTAAAGAGAGAGAGAGAGAGAGAGAGAGAGAGAGAGAGAGAGAGAGAGAGAGAGAGAACGTAGGGGAACTTAGAAAGAGTAAAAATAGATCGAAAGAAAAATACCTGGAGAAGGTTCGTTCGTAATCTTATTCACGTTGAAGCTAATCTGAGAAAGAGAGAGAGAAAGAGAAAGAGAAAGAGAAAGAAAAAGAGAGAGAGAGAGAGAGAGAGAGAAGGAGAAACGAGACTATCGTTCGTTCAGCGAAACGGGAAATAAAAATTTCGTGGATAATCCATCGTTCTTGGCTTTCGAGAGAAAGAGAGAAAGATCTGTTTGTCTCTCTCTCTCTCTCTCTCTCTCTCTCTCTCTCTCTCTCTCTCTCAGAAAGATTCGTTTTCGGCTCCGAGCCAATTTCGTCCGGATGTTTCGCGATTTCGATGAATGATAGGCCAAATTCTCTCTCTACCTCTTTCAAACACTCAAACTCTCTCTCTCTATCTCTCTCTCTATCTTGAGATTATTGAATTTGAACGTGTCAATGACGTGTCGATCGTTCACGATATTTCAAGAGTATTCTTCTTCTTTGAAGGGACCATCACGTTGGATACGTTAATGAAACGATAATGGCGTTCAATGACTCGACTACAGGTCAAAGTCTTTTTCGTTCTCTCTCTCTCTCTCTCTCTCTCTTACTCTTTCTTTATATACCATAAACTCGTTTCTCTCCTTCTTTAAAACGTTATCGAAGAAGACGCATTCTTAAATTCGTTTGAAACGCCCGTTTAAATGAGATTAATGTAAAATATATTTAAACTGCGTAAGTAATAAACCATCATTATCATTATTATATATCTGATATCTTTCAGTCAATTCGAACGGTAAAGTTAATTAGTAACGCGTCAATAAGGGGTTGGTTTTTATCTTTCTTTATTTCCTTTTTTTCTTTTTTTTTTTTTTTTCAAAGACGTAATAGAAGCGTCGAAAAGTCGCGAGCTCCTTTATGAATGTATAAATACGAGAGTACCAGGACTGCGAGAGACTATCATGGGGATAACGAGGCTTCATTTAGTACGATTGATATTACTTCGGAACGGAGAGTACGTCGAATTAAAGAAATTAAAATGTTGTCACTGTTGTCGTCGGGAGTAAGAAAAAGAAAAAGGGAAAAAAGAAAAGAAAGAAAGTTTGTCCCCCTTTCGTAACATTTTCATTTCGTTTATCTTACCGAATCAAAAACTCTCAAGTTTTCTTTATCCCGTTACGTGGAGTTTTAAATCGGTTTGTTCTTGGAAAAAGAAAATAAGGAAGGGACGTGAAAAAAAGTTTTTAATTATAATAAAACCAAATTAATGGTGGATAAATGATACGAATCAACGTAAACATTACGGTAACGTAAGGAAAGAAAAAAAAAAAAGATAAAAGAACTAAGATCTATGTAACAACGTATCTCTAATTTAACAACGAACGCAACGTCGGTGTCCCATGTTCGAATAGAGAGATCGAATCTAATAAGAAAGATAAGAGTATACACGATTATCGGTTAAACCGCGCGTGTATCAAACTTGCTAAGAATTTCTAACGGAATTGAATAAAATCTTGAAATATTTCGAACAGAGAGAATTAGTACTGTTGGTCGTTCGATGAAACAAACTTTTACATATTCCAACGATTACGTATTTAAAGTTTTCCAACGCAAATATGTTTCTATGCGTATAATGAAGGGATTATAAAGTAATTTATTTCTTACGACATGACACGCAATACTCTAGTGGTAGGATTTATAATAAATGTCTGTCTGATTGATGACAAATCAGGATCGATATCGATATTCAATGAAAGATGCGTGACGATCTTTTGGGTCGAAGAGTCGAACGATATTAAAATTTTGAAAGAGGAAAAAAAAAGAAAGAAAGAAAAGAAAAGGAGAAGAAAAAGGAAAAAGAATAAACCGAATAGAAATTCTACAAAAATAAAGAAAATTACAATGAAATATATCGAAGAGAGTAAATTGTGAATGTCTGATTAAAAAAAAAAAAAAAAAAAGAAAAGAAGAACCTACGGGGTGTACCGTTTATCTCGAAAAAAAATTTATCTTGAAAGAAAAATATCTCGAACCGAATGTAGTATCGCTTATTGTCGGCTGTTGGCCTTTACAACGTTGTTAACATAGGCTGAAGTTCTTACGAAATAAACCTCGTTCACACAAATCGGTAATTTGAGAGGCATAAAAGGGAGATTAGAAGTTTCGTTTACAGCTTATGCCGCATAAAAACCCGGCGATCAACGAAACGAGGTTTATAATCCTTCGAAACTAACAGATTCACGATACAATTTATGACATTTCGTAATAATACAATAAATGACAACGCAGGGCGCCGACGTTTAATACGTCTCAACGAATGTCATCGAACTATGAAAGAGAAAAAGAAACAAACAAAAAAGTTGGCACTCTACGACTTGACCCTTCGTGTCAAACACTGATCATTAAAAAAAAAAAAAAAATATTTCTTCTCACGAGATATTCCAATTTCCATCTCCCACCCACTCTCCTCTCGAACCAACCCCACCACCTTCTCCACTCCTAATACATTCCAAAACAGATCATCTTCCTTGCGACTTAACATAAATCGTTCGAATCAGTTTGTTGAAACGAAAACAAAAAAATCGATTTCCAATTTTATTTGCGATAACGATCTCGTAAAAAAAAAAAAAAAAAAGAAAAAGAAAGGAAAAGGAAAAACGAGAAACACTTACCGAGTAATAGGAGCTTGATGTCCTTGGCAGCTTGTAGACCATCCTCCTTGAGATTCTTCTCAATTTGCTTGCTGCGGGCCAGAGCGGCCCGCTCTTCCGCGGACATTGCGCAGCCCATCTTGGTACACGTTGCCTTCACAAACGCCACCCCCGCGCTCTTTGAGCACTCGTTAAAAGAGCCGGCCAGCAGAAAGCGGGCCAGGCAGCCAGTGGTGGGTCGGCCGGCGCAAGGCGACCGCCGTCGACGCAAGAACGAGCCACGCACCCCTCTTCTCGCCCACCCCCTCTCACTCTCTCTCTCTTCACCTTCTTTTCTTCACCTTTCCTCACCTCACCTCTCACCTCTCCACCTTTCACCTCTCCTCTCCTCTTCTCTTCACTCTTCGCTCCGCTCCGTTCACCTACCCTCTATACTCCTCCACTACCGCGCCCCACGCACCCTTTTTCTTCTTCTACCTCCTCTCTCTCTTTCTCTCTCTCTCTCTCGCACCCCTTCTCCTCGGACGTCCTGTCCTCGTCGCCACCGCCACCGTATTTTTCTCCGACACCAGAGCTCCGGACACGAGCTTCGCCGGCACACAACTCTAACCCCCTCCACTCCTTTTTCCTTAGGGGGGCACCCTTCTTCTTACTCTCCCTCCCGCCGCCACCGCCGCCACCGCCGCCGCCGCCGTCGCTGCCGCCCCCCCACCTCACGTAGGGGGGTAGAAAAGGAAGAGAAAAGAAAAGAAAAGTACTACCGTTGGGCCACCTGGTGCTGCTGCTGCTGATGCTGCCGTTGCCGCTGGTACTCCCTCTTCTTTCTTCTTATATTTCTCTCTGCCAAGATTATCCAATACTATCACCTTTCTTTTCTCTATCTGTCTCTCTCTCTCTCTCTCTCTCGTTCTGTCTGTCTGTCTGTATGCCTCTCTCTCTCTCTCTCTCTCTCTCTCTCTCTCTCTCTCTCTCTCTCTATCTCTCTTTTCTTCTCTTTCCGAGCTTCTCTAAGTATAACGCAAGTACCTCGACCACGTCCTTTGGCCAATATTCCTGTATTATTTTCTTTCCTATTCGATTGTGCCTGTAAAAGAAAATGAGAGAACAGATATGAGATTATTTTTATTGAGCTTCTTTATAATTTTTTGTTCGTTAAATTAAACCTGAGGGGAAGATGGGAGGCGAGTGACGGGAGCGAGAATAACGTGGGATAGTGGGTGAGTTAATTACATAATGAAATATTTACGATTGTATTGTGTGTTTCTACGCGATAACGATATTAATATGTTAATAGTTCGGTGACGGGGATGACGGGGGTGATGGGGGGTGGACCGTTGCGAGAGATTGGGATCGTCCTTCGTATTTTTCCAGTTTACCCGTTGAACGCAGAATTATTTGGAATTGTTTTCAGAATCGCATTTTACAAAATGAAATGGAAATGCTTACGTAATATTCAGGAAATATGCGACGTATGTTTCTGATGGGGAGGGTTTTTTCTCTTTCCTTCATTCTTTTTTATTTTTTTTTTTCTTTTTTTTTTAGCGACGTCGCGACTGATATTTCATCCCGAAGGAATTCTCTTTCTCTCTTTATCTATTTTTGTTTTCTTCGAATTTGACGACCGCTAATATGCTAAAAATGATTGCTAGAACTGCTTGCGTCAACGTATGGATATAAACATTAAGAAAAACAAAATCACTGCGACAAGTCTCCATAAGGTTCATCGAATTTTATTCGGACAAACTTTTAATTACATTTATCTAAACTCGCGACGATTTTCATTCATAAGTTCGTTATCATAAATCGTATTCCAGATAATATTCTTTGATATCATATTTTTAATATTATATCAAATTGAACGTAGAGTCTCGTTTTAAACAGTAACAATCGAATGGGAAATTGTTCAATCAATTTTTTTAGATGCATTAAAAGGATTACAAATGGTTCGCGTTTTTTTTCTCTTTCTTTTTATGAAAGTATTATTAATTATAAGAAGTTTAACGACTGTCGTGCGAAAAAAAAAAGATAAAAGAAAATAAATATTAATATTTCCAGAACTGTACTATAATACTTACAACTTCTCGCATTTATTTCTCGCAAGAAAAAAAAAAGAAAAGGAAAGAAATGAAAAGAAAGAAAGAAAGAAAAGAAAACAACATATATTTAACGTGAACACCTCCATAATTAAAATATTACGTGTACTATAATACATTAAAAAAAAAAATATTATTATCGTTCTTTTTTATTGCATCATTATGATAATCATATTTCGATGGTTGACGAGTTAAAAAGAAATCTAAAAATATATTTATAAATAAATTCTCAAAACGTCCAATGGACATAATCACAAAATCTGGAAGACGAATTCAAATCGATAGAAAATAAACGATAATAATTTGACTATGGCTGTGGCAATGAAGAATTATCGTTTTGTATAAGTATTATAATTTTATTATTGTCGTTGAGATATTTTTCTTTTTTGATTACTCGGACTTTCTTAATCGAAATTTTCAAATTTCTTTTTTCCCTTTTTCTTTCTATTTTATAACTAATGAAATTCTTGATTATGAAAATAATCCTCGTAGAGACGACGGGTCTTTCCGTGCCAGTCTAATTTCGTTCAACCTGTCCACTAACGTATCATTTTCGAGATAGCGAGAGTAAGAGGGACAGAGAGAGAGAGAGAGAGAGAGAGAGAGAGAGAGAGAGAGAGAGAGAGAATCTCGTCTCATCTATCGCGTACGACTACATTTCGTTACAAAAAGAAACGATCATGTTTCTTTTCGTGATACCTTTCCCCATGATATGTCCCCATCTCTCTCTGATATCTCAAAAAAGCATTCTCTTACGAATGCACGAAGCACAGTTGACACATCGAGTATTGTATTATCGATTACAACACGAGGGATATTTTAATAGGTCAAAATAAAAAAAAAAAGAATAAAAAAAAAATTATTCCTCTCACTGTCGGATCATTGTAAAAATAGAATCGCAGGGCAGAAGATTTCTTCGATCGTTCGAAATAATAAATATTATTCGTTAATATTGTTACCGCATTGTCGCATTTATAACGCTATAGAATACGACGATGCTCGTCGTCTGGACAACCGAGAAAGTAATATAATAAAAATTTCTTTGCAACTCTAATAACAACACGCAATCGGTCGTCACGAAGTAGCGCGTTCACGAAGGTGCGGCTTTTATATAAAGTATGGCGACTTCGATATAAGAGCGAAAGAGAAAGAGAGAGAGAGAGAGAGAGAGAGAGAAAACAAGGGTGCTCTTGTACGATACAACACGATTGGTTGTTCAAACCGTCTCCGATAAAAGTAAGATAAGTTGAGAGACACTGCTTTTATTTATTTAACAGACAGACCGAACCCTATGAAATATTCACACTGTGTTCTCATTGAAAAGATATCGCTACTTAATCGTCGAGGGTTTTACGTTTGTCATTATATTATTTCTTGGAAACCTGCGGAACCTTATGGACATCTATTAATGGATAGTATCTATAGTTTTATGGGAAAGGGAAACACGGTGATGGCATGAAATACAAAGAGATAACGATTGATCGTATACAATAATAAAGATGATAAGAATTCTCGGTCGATTAAAAAAACAAAGAAATACGTGTACTCTCGTACGTACACAAAAATATACACGTATGTGTGTGTGCGTGTATGTGTTCTGAACATAGGATTTACTATTCCACAGGTAGATGAAACCTAAAAGATGCCGGCAATCGACTTTAAACCCTACCACGCATCGTTTGACTCCTTGAAAAACGATACACGGGATTTCTATTAGGCGCGTCGTTTAAAATAATTTCGTGTAATCGAGCGTTAACCTCGACCCTGTCTTTCGAACGTGATAAGACGATAATCATGAGGGGAAAAAAAGGAAGCAAGAAAGATAGAGGAAGAGAGATAGGTAGAGAGAGAGAGAGAGAGAGAGAGAGAGAGAGAGAGAGAGAGAGAGAGAAAGAGAGATAAAATAAAAAGAGAGGTATACACCCGCAAACATATCTACATGTGGTATACATATATCAAAGTAAGATAATATATATATATATATATATATATATATATATATATATATAGCTTAAATCTCACGAGTATTATCTCATGACTCGTGTGTATACATACTTCCGTTTCCTGGCACAAGTTTCGTATTATTTACAAGAGATATAATGTTCGATGGGACATGTATATTAATTTTCATCTAAACTAAGGTACATAGATACTTAACGACCAATGCGTTAGAATAATACATACATACGTACATACACACATATATACATACATGCATGCATACATACATAAGTGAATATCTAGATGGGAACGGGTGTGACGGAAAATATTGGAAACGAAGCGAAACGATTCGCCTTTTCATCGTTTAGCAGAGTATATCGGCTATCGAAAAAGCTAACGGGAGAAATGGGGAGAGGGGTGGAGTGGGAGGGCGAGGGGAATGGACTGAGGGGGTGGGAGGTTGCTCGATCCAATCCTTTGCTCTTGGATTTTTCGATGCGCAGACTCGGCGTAGGCGGATCGCCGATAGAAAGAGAAGAGAAAGAGAGAGAGAGAGAGAGAGAGAGAGAGAGAGAGAGATCGCGGAATACGTTCGATCGAAGCTTCTCTTCTTCCTCGTAGTCGTCCTCGTCGTACTCCCGTTGTGCGTACAACAATACGTAGAACGATTTCCTACCCCGAAATATCGACATATCCATCTAATTATACTAATTCTAATTATAGATCCATCCACCACGATTCGCGAAAATCTGGCAATTATCAAACATCGCTTGGTTTAACTGGCCGAACGTATGAAGGATCGAATTCATGGAACGATATTTTAGCGTTAAAAGAGAAGGAGATAGAGATAGAGAGATAAAGAGAGAGAGAGAGAGAGAGAGAGAGAGAGAGAGAGAGAGAGAGAGAGAGAGAGAGAGAGAGAGAAAGTTGGCGTGCAAGTAGTCAAATATGTATACGAGAGAAAGAATGAACGCACTAGAAAGAGAGAAAGAGATAGATATATAGATAGATAGATAGATAGATAGAGAGAGAGAGAGAGAGAGAGAGAGAGAGAGAGAGATTTGTACGATCGATCACGCTCCGCCACGTCTCCCGGCAAAAGGTTACTTTAGCTGGACATTACGAGAACGTGAAAGATAAACGATGAAACTCCTCTTAACTGAAGACAAATGAGATAGAAATATGAAAATATCAAACGAAAATCTGTTATTTTGTAAGCGCTCCTTCCCGTTTCTCTCTCCCTCTCACACAGACACACACACACATACGTACGCACGCACACACTTATGACAAGTTCCATCGGTGGTTCTACGATCGATGACCGGGTCCTCTATCTCCGTGGCTAGAAGGATTCCTCTCGTAGCAAGTAGAGAAAAAGAGAACGAGCGAGAGAGAGAGAGAGAGAGAGAGAGAGAGAGAGAGAGAGAGAAATATAGTTGGAGAGGGCGCAAAACGGTAGAGCGTTCACAAGGGGAAAGAGATGGGATAGGCTAGAATTGAGGGTAGGGGGAATGAGATAAAAAAAAAGGGGAAGAGTAAAAGTA
>OU964975.1:2961790-3014290 GCA_918808275.2 Dolichovespula sylvestris
ACCTCCGTATCTAAATTATATATATATATATATATATATATATATATATATATATATATATATAAAATTTAGGTGTTCGTATTCGAACGATATATTTGAACGCATCAGGACAAACTTATAAATGCTAGCTAATTAGATCGAATTAACTTGAAAATTCTTGTTCGAGTCGTATGTAAAACTATCTCTTAATTAAGATAACTTCCTTGAGATAATCGAACTTTTAAGTTTAATGCTTATTAAACTAATCGTCCTTGGATAAACCAGACAAACTAAACTCATTAATTTCATTTTATAGTTTCGTCTACTGATTTCATAGCTTCACGATTTCGCTTGTAATATACGATTTACGATTAAATATTATTTTCGTTTAGGTACGACAAAGATAAATTTGATTAAATATTATAAATATGAATTTTTATATTTTCCTCTATGTATCTCTCTCTCTCTCTCTTTCTCTCTCTCTCTCTCTCTATATATATATAATATATATATATATATATATATATATATATATATATATGTATCACACATACACACACATAGATAAGTATCTTGGAAATTAGAAGACACTAAGAGAATCTTTCAACTTAATTGATTATGCAATAATAATAATAATAATAATAATAATAATAATAATAATAATAATAATAGTAATAATAATAATAATATAAAGCACTATACGTGTAGGTGACTTAAGAAAATTATGAATGTTTTTAACGACAGTGTGACGTCATTTAATTTATTTATTTAGAACCTTCGTGACAATGCGAGATGCTGTAACAAGAGCACCAATTAACTCTGTCTTACATTTGCACGAAAATTGATATTAATGCTTTACCGTTGTGCCGTTCTTAATGGATTTGCTCGTGTTCCATATAAATTACTCAGTTTTCGTGTTAAAATTATTTGGGAGGTGTCTTGTTTTTAATTATTATGTTTGTCCCTTTATATTTGAAGGTTTCCCATGTATCTTCTACAATTATAATTTTATTAATAATATAATAATTATTATATTGTTAATATTTTATTTCAAATTATCGTATAGAATTCGAAAGCCTGTATGCATTTTTGAAAAAATAATTTCGATAAAACAGTTGTCAGGATCATGATGGATAAACGTAACGGAATTATTTATTTTTCATTCGGAGGATGTTTTCAAGACTATTTTAAGGTCAATTTTGTTGTATTAAATACAATGTTTTGAAACGAAATCTTATTTCACGGGAAATAACAAACAACTTTTATCTAAAATAGTCCTATATTCACTGATACTAATTTCTACGATATTCAAAATAGTTTGGACGAAAAAAATAAATCAAAGCCGAATAGAAACATAAGAGTGAAGAATTCTTGTTTCAAAGAAAGAAAAAAAAAAAAAGGAAAAAAAATCATTTTAACAAATATCCAAAACGTTCGCCCTGTTGATAATATCTTAAATCAATGTTACTTTTATACTATTGTATAAAAAATTCGGATCTATATAACATTAAACCGTATTTTAATGCACCCAAAATCACGTAATTGATAAGATACTAATCAAATATTAATGTAACAAAAAACGTTCACACGCCGTATTCATACATAATATATTATATAATTCGTATATCAAGTGTAAAAAAAAAAAATAATAAATAAAAAAAAAAGAAAATCTAATCGTCTTTGATAACACTATTGTCGCTTATCTCGATTACTTAAATGAATTAATTCAATTTTCGTCGATCCTGATGGTTTAACAAAGTTAGACCGACATAAACGAATGGACAAGGGATGGTTCGTGTTTAATTAAATAAAATGTGAGTATAGAGAGTGAGAGAGAGAGATAGAGAGAGAGAGAGAGAGAGAGAGAGAGAGAGAGAGAAAGAGAGAGAGAAAGAGAGAAAGAGAGAGAGAGAGAGAGAGTGAGAGAGAGAAAGCATCCTTCCAAGCTCGTTTTGGTAGTTGAAAATAATAAGAGAGAGAGAGAGAGAGATCTAAAGCATCCTTCCAAGCTCGTTTTGGTCGTTGAGAAGAAAGAAAGAGAAAGGGAAAGAAAAGGCAATGCTCAGACTCTTGTGAACGTAATCAAAGGACGAACGAGGTTTGCACGATATCCTGCGTGTACTCGTGTGCATCGTAGCAAAGAGGAAGAGAGAGAGAGAGAGAGAGAGAAGAGGAGAAGAATGAGCAAGCAGGTGGGCGTAGCAGACACTCTTGACGAGAACACTTGACCCTCGTGGTGTGGAATGAGCGCCAAGAGAGTAGTGCACACTTTGTGTGAAGGATTTCTGCAAAACGAAACGATATATACGTAACTACGTGCGTACAAACATGTACATACATACATACATACATATATATATATATATATATATATATACACATATATATATATATATGTATTTATGTATGTATGTATGTATGTATGTATGTATGTATGTATGTATGATGCAGGGAAAGAAAATCCTGAAACACGGATCGAAAGAGAGAAATATGTAGTCCCGTATAGAACCCGCTTGGGAGGTCAGGGCTGAAGCAGGGCGACAGGTTAATAATACATTTCTGCGGGTCCAAGTGCGGCATAACCGTAGTTTTCTAGGGCCTGCGTTTTCCGCGCTAGTGTACGATTGGAAAGAGAGAAAGACAAAGAGAGAGTAAGAGAGAAAGAGCAAGAGAAAGAGAAAGAGAAAGAGAAAGAGAAAGAGAAAGAGAAAGAGAAAGAGAGGGAGCAAGATGATAAGAGGGGAGGACCGCGTAGACCGGGGTCCTGTTCGTTCTCGACCTGCATTGTTACATGGGGGAATAACGAAGCGGGGTTCGGAGGGATTTCTCGATGGTGGTCTTGGTGTACGTGGAAGCTTTCGCATAGGAGGGTCAGCTTTTCTCTCTCTTTCTCTCTCTTCCCGTCTCTCTCTCTCTCTCTCTCTCTCTCTCGTTCTGTGGCATTCTCTCAGTGACGCGCGCGCGAACACAACGCGTAGGGGGTGTTTCGAGAGGGGTTGGTGGTTTTCGTGACGAGTTTGCGCAGAACTGGGCTGTTGGGCGAGAGTACCGGTAGGGTGGCTTCAGGGCAATCCGCGGGTAACGGAGGATATAAAGAAAGAGGAGGAACGAGGAAGAAGAGGTGTATGGGAAGAGCAGGTAGAGGTGGAGGTGGAGTTGGAGGGTGGACGGGTGGACGGGTGGACGGGTGGTAAAGAGGGTGGAGAGGGTAAAGAGGGTAGAAAGTAGAGGTGGAGGTGGATTCCCTCCTCTTTGCTTATGGTCTTGTTCGCGCGCGTCAGCCTCGTCGCGGCATTCGATCCCGAAACATCGTTGCTCCCGACCATGAGACAGTCGGGTGCCGGTCACGGGACGTCGCCTCCACCGTCACCTTCGACGTCCCCACCGTCTTTGTTGCCATCGTCGTCGTCGTCGTCGTCGTCGTCGTCGTCGTCGTCGTCGTCGTCGTCGTCGTCGTCGTCGTCGTTATTGTCATCGTCGTCCTCGTCCTCGTCGTCCTCGTTGACATCCTCGTCATCGTTGTCGTCCTTCTCGTCGTCCTCGTCGTCCTCGTCAACGTGGTCGTCGTCCTCCTTCTCGTGGCGTACGCCGACGTGCAACAAACAGAACGATTGCAAGACGCTCGTCTTCGTTCTTAAATCATCGTAATCGTAAAATCAAAAGATTTTAAGGATCGTTCCCTCCACCCTCTCTCGATCTACTTTCACCTAACGCTCCCCCCGTACCACCCACCCGCCACATTCCGAGAAATCCACCTCCTATAACTTTCTCTTCTTCCTTTCTCTTTCGTATATTCCTCTTATCTTTTATTTTTATTTTCTCATTCTAATTTCTTATACTTTTTCTACCTCCTCTGTTTCTTCTTCTTTTTTTTCTCTTCTTCTTCTTCTTCTTCTTCTTTTTCCGCCTCTTTTCTTCTTCTTCTTCTTCTTCTTCTTCTTAATCTTATTATCCTCTTTTTATCCCCCTTTAAAGATCTTTTTAGAGCCTTCTTCCTACCAACGATTATCTCCAAAGTGAGGGAACGAACGAACCTACGAACGAACGAACCTACGAACCTACGAACGAACGCACTAACGCCGGGGGATACAGGATTGAGATAAGAGAGCAAGAAGGAGAGAGAAATAAAGACGAGTCGCATCAGGTATTGTAATTCAACCTCTCTCTCTCTCTCTTTTTTTCTCTTTCTCTCTCTCTCTCTCTCTCTCTCTCTCTCTCTCTCTCTCTCTTACTCTCCCTTTCTTTTTCTTTATTTCTTTCTTTTTGCTTTTTTTTTTTAATCATTTTTATATCGATTTTTACGGCTTCTATCTATCTCTCACTCACTCTCTCTCTCTCTCTCTCTCTCTCTCTCTCTCTCTCTCTCTCTCTCTCTCTTTCTCTGTCTCTCTCTCTCTCTGTCTCTCACTTGAGTAACAACGTTTTCACCCCCCTATATAAAGGGATGACCCTGTCTTGACGCACTTTCTATTTCCTTTTATCACGCGTACTAAATTTCTTCACTCTTACTATACTTTCGAACGAAGATAAAAACAGAGGATAGAGATAGATATACAGATAGAAAGTGAGAGAAAGTGAGAGAAATAGAAAGAGAAAGAGAGAGAAAGAGAAAGTCAGAGAAGTGGAATGAAAGGGTTGAGCGATCAAACTTCGAGATTGTTGGTCTTCGTAAATCCTCTGGAAACGTTTTATATCAAGTAAAGAAACGATCAATCTAGTTTTTGCTATCTTTCTCTCTCTCTCTCTCTCTCTCTCAGTCTATCTCGAACAAATCAAGAAATTCATATTTTCTTTGGGTAGACCTCGTACAACTTGGTTATTTCATTTTTAATGAGATGGTACCGAGGTGTTCTCGACGCTTCTTTCACGACTCTTGAAATTTTTATTATCGACCTATAAGGTCACGAAATATTAAGACCCTCAATGTTCTTCTTTTCTTCTCGTTAAAATTTTAGAATAGAGAGGAAGATATAGAAAGAGAGAGAGAGAGAGAGAGAGAGAGAATTCGTGGATAGCCGTAGGGTGTTTAATTTCATCGCATCTTTCTCACATCTGACGGTATATATATATATATATATATATATATATATATATATATATATATATATCATTATACATTACAATATATTTCATTATTATTATTATTATTATTAGTATTATTTTTAGTATTATTTTTATTATCATATATGAATTATAATTATTTTTACTGATCATTATTATTATTATAATCATAATAATTATTATTTTTTGATTTCTCTTATTGTTCATAATTATTTTTATTATTATTATTATAATTATTATTATGCGTTTTTACGGTAACCTCTCATTAAAGATGAGATGTTGCTGAATACGTAAACGTTCAAAAAGTCAAAGTATAATTTCGTATTAGATCTTATATAAGCCGGATACAAATACACGTTCCATTTATTTCAATTTATTATTAGGTTCGCTATAATCGGTTAACCAATTTCTATATATATATATATATATTGTGATAGACACGAAAGCACTCTTTCGATAAGCGGATTAATTCTGTCTTCCTAATCTTCTCCATTCGAACGTTTCAACCAGCGTGGGTATATATAGAGTCAGAAATCATTGAAAGATTATGCCCTTTCAATGGAAAATTTATTAACGCTCGGTGATCTCAATTTGCTTTCTTCTTCCTTTTTTCTCTTTTCCTTTTCATTTTCTATTTTTTCTCTTCCTTTTCATTTTTTTAAAAAAATTTTTTTTAATCATTTTAATATAAATATTTTTTTTTATTTAAAAGCGCTTGTTAAGCGTATGGAGAGACGACTTTTATCCTTTTTTTTTTTTTATTTTCTTTCCTTCTCATTACCACGACCTTATGACTTGTAATTAAATAATGTAGGTATCGTGTGAATGAATAATGACTGTTCTTCTTCTTTTTTCTTCTTCACTTTTTTTTTTCTTTCACAGTACATAGGACAATCTGGTTCCTTAAGATCGTCGATAACGGTGTTGGAAAGACTAAAGGAGGAATCGTAAGAAAATTTTCTTTTTTTTTTTTATGATCTCACAATCGTATACAAGGTATTCAGGACAATCATTAATCTGAGAATCATCGAAGGGAAGGGAACTTTTTACGTCTACCTCGATCATGCTCAGCCCGAAGATGCAAAGAACTGGTGAGTTATCTTGTATTATATTATACACAAATATATGTGTGTGTGTGTGTATTTTGTTTGAATGTATTATTTTTGTTGATGAATAGTAGATTAATTTTGTAAGTATTTATTCTTGACACTTTTAATAAGAAATTACTATAATATTCGGTGCTCTTCATTCTGATATAAAATATGACAAACTTCGAATGAAGTTTCGTATAAAAAATAAAAATAAAAGAGAAAACAAAAAGAATAAATAAATAAATGACAATAATTTTGTATAAGAAAACGTATATATTAAACGAAAAATCGTTGATTATTTTGTGATAAAGTTTAAATGAGATTAGCCCGTTTCTAATTCCCGCAACGCTTTGATCATATTTAATCCTTCGAAATTCGACGAAGAATTTTCCTCGTTAAAGATTTCTCATTATTCGTCGCGATTTAAAAATGACTCTTCCGTTGTCACGTAAATAAGCGCAATAACGAAAAGAAAAAGAAAAAAAAAAAAAAACAGAGAACCGAAATTTTCATTATATTCTATTCGAATCTTAGCTTAAGTTACGACATAATGAATAATCCACGATTTAACGAAGAAAACGAAGAACAATTTCCTCCCGTTTTTCTTATTTTACTTCTCACATTTTCTCCTTTTATTTCAATCTTATGCTAGTTTAAACGAAAGGAAACCAAGCGTAAAATTACACTTAACATTTTTTGCGACGACGTATCCTTTAATTTTTATTTTCGTTGGATGCACGATTTCATAACGTTTGAAAAATAAACGAATCTTTAAAAGAATAAAAAATTAATTCTCAAAAGGACATCCTCCAAGATGCTTACGATTTCCTTGTTTATATATATATAATATATATATATATATATATATATATATTTTTTTTTTTATTACGATCGATAATCGTAAACGCGCGTGTTTAACAATGAATGATCTCTTTAATAATAATTTTTATACGAACAAACAATAAATTGTATTTATTTGTATCTTATCTACATAAACAAAAAGAAAAAGAAAGCAGGAAAAGAATATCGATACAATATACTTATATTTATTATTTCTTTATTTTTTTAATGATAATTTATTACGTGAATTATATACATATAACGTATATATATATATATATATATATATATATATATATATATATATATATATATATATATATATTGTATATAAAAAAGAAAAGTTGTATGCAATTTAAAACGTAATCCAACGATAGAAATATAATACGGATTTATTTATTATAATAAATATAATACGGATCCTATCGAAATATTCGTTTTATTGATTTCTCCATTCATATCACTGTTTAGAACTCAACAATGGTCATTTAGATAAACTCTAACAACGTGTTACGTTTTCTTTTATGTTTCAGTGAGGGTAAACGACTCTCAGCTAGTGATGCTCTCGGAGAAAGGCCATTACGATCATTCGTTGTCCGGATATTTACACAAACGGACCGCTGATTCTGCCAAGTGGCAATTACGATGGTTCGTCTTATACCAGGTGAGATTTATCATTTAGAGTGAGATAAATGGACAGAGAGATTTCTATGTTCTACAATTTTTTAATGATCACCACCAAACGATACAAATACAAATAAACAGTGGACGTATTTACGTGTTGCACGAGCTAAGCTCGAAAATAAATCGATCGTTGAAATAATATTTATTTTATTCGTCGTTATGACGTTTTTTCTCTCTTTCTTTTTTTTCTTTCCTTATTTTTTTTATTTCTAATCCATGAACAATCGAAACGCTTTTACTCCGGCCAATTCGTCATCGTTCGTGTAAGATTTAAGCTAAATAGGAGAGAAAGGAAAAGAAAATAGAGAATATAAATAAAAAAAAAAAAAAAAAGAACAAATCGATCGACGTGAATCCGTACTCGATGAGGAAAAAAAAAAAAACAAATAAAAAATCAAAAAAAAGAAAGAAGCAAAAGAAAAAAGAAAAAAAAACGATGGACCTCGCATTATCACATTTATTTCGTACTATCGTATTTTTCTAATAATTGACGACGAGACCAACCCAACGTTACTTGATTCCTCTTCCTCTTTCAGAATTTACTATTCTATTACGAAAACGAGACCTGCTCACGGCCAAGCGGTGTCGTTTTGCTAGAGGGCTGCTATTGCGATCGACTTATCACCGCCAAAGGCAAAGAACCGGATAAACAAGTACGTACCATCTCTGTAAACCTTTCTCAATGTTGTATCTCTTTTTTTTTCTCTTACTCTCTTTTTCGTTTCTTTTTCATTCGTTTCCTCTTTTTAAACCTCCTCTCGTTCGAACGTATGTATGTGCATACGCTCGTTTCGAATGACGCGTATTTTTATTCGTAACGCGGGGAAGCCGAGATGAATCGGTACAGAGATTTGTATAAAAAAAAAAAGAAAAAGAAAAAGAAAAAGAAAAAGAAAACGACAAACTCGGTTTCTCACTCACTTGTATCTTCTTTCTCCTCCGTTTTCCTTTATATCTCTCTTTCTTTTTCATTCTATCCTTTCTTTCTATTTTTTCTTTTATTTCTTTCTTTGGTTTTTATTCTTTTTTTTCTCTCTAAACAGTATTCCTCCTTCACTCTTATATCAGTGAAAGTAAGTATGATACTTGTAGCTCGTTCGCGTACGTATAATATTGTAATAAAAGGCGTTAAAACACTCTCTCGCATTTTGTTAATCCGTTTCGTGTTTCCTTTCTTTTCTTTTCTTTCGTTTCGTTTCGTTTCGTTTCTTTCTCTCTTTTTTTTTCACTTTCTTTTTTCTACTTTTGCTTTGAATTTATTTATTTACGACCGAAAGAAACCACTGAACAGTACATACGTTCGTTCCCGGAAAAAGAAAGGATGACACTTCGTGCGACGATGAGTGTTCGCGCACAATTCGTTCGTTTGTGCTAAACGAGAAACGTTAGAAAATCCAAAATGTAATTTTCTCCTTTGTAATTCTCGCAATATATTTTTACTCACTTTTTCAGGAACATATTATATACGTATATTATATACATACATATGTGATTGTGCGTGTGTGTGTATATATAGTAATGCTTGATCATATTTTATACGATACCGATCATCCGACCGGAAATCAATTTCAGTTTTAAATCAATAATGCTCGAATAAGTATTGCGTGTAAATGTAACGAATTTTGAAGCAGCAGATTTATGCGCGAGTTTTCTCTCTCTCTCTCTCTCTCTCTCTCTCTCTCTCTCTCCCTTTATTGGCTTTTTTCTTTTTCGTTTGCATTTTTATATATTTTTTTTTTACTTTTTTCTCTCTCCGTCCATGAAAAAAAATATCAAATTTCACTGGTGAAAAATTGTTCGATGGGCAATGTGAAGGAAAGAAAGAAAGAAAGAACAAACAAATAAATTATCAGTTTGAAAAGCATTCATTCCTAAATATCGTGGATACGTAAACCCATGGTAATGAATATTTTCGTAAAAATACATTAGCCGTACGAATTTTAACGCGTTCATTTGCTATGGTCTTTTCGATTGAATCGTAAAAGCCAACGGGGACTAAAATTTTGTCGGACTAATTGCTCGTAAAATCGGGTAACGTCAAATAAAGTATTGTCTTCGATAACGCAAACAGTCGTTCAATAATAACAGTAATAATAATAATAATTATTATTATTATAATATAAAATAAACAGCGTGTTATTTAACAATTAATAATCGTTACGATTAATTTACGTTTCTTCTTTAAAGTCAAATAAATGAAATGAATCAATATATATATATATATATATATATATATATATATATATATATATATATATAATCACGATTAGAACGATAAAATTTCAAAATTTAATCGACAACGGTCTATCGACGGGTTAGATTTGAATTATTATGACGAAGTTTAAATATCTTCATCTCTATCTCTCTCTCTTTTCTACGAAAAAGATTGCGTTCTTTTTATAAAAAGAAAAAAAAAAAAAAGAAAAAATAAATAATAAAAAACGAAAAGAAAACGACAAAAAGGAGGAAATGGTCCTTCATTGTCTCTGCTCGGAGTGCCACTATTTTTTGATTTTTCTATCCTTTCGTGTTAGATCCAACGTGACTACTCGACGTCGAGAACGTGTCTGACCAATCACCGACTTGATTAAGTGCCGCTGCGTCTGACCAGTATTGTTAATTCTTAACTGACAATTTCATTCGATATATTTTCTCGACTTATCTCACGATATCGAACATTGAATCACTATTGAAATTACGTCGACATATATTTTGAATAGTGAAATCAACGTTAATATCTTTATATATCAATTCGAAATTAATACTACGATCAAATTTTATGATAATCATAAATGAAAATCGTATAATAACGCGTTGACGTTTCGACATTCGCAGACAAATATTTTTTCGATTCCGAGTTATGTACAGTTCTTCTTTTTGGTAATTTTTTTTTAATCTCTCTCTCTCTCTCTCTCTCTCTCTCTCTCTCTCTCTCTCTCTCTCTCTCTCTCTCTCTCTCGTATATTAGTATAATTGTGTTTTCGTTATCGAGGCCTTATCTAAATCTTATTTATCGGGGGAAGATTTGATTTAACGTTTTAATACACATACATAGTAATAAATAATGCATGTACACGTATATAAATTTATTAATGATATTAAATAATAAATTATATATATATATATATATATATATATATATATAAATTTTGTAAATCTTTATCGGAAAATGTTGCGTTTGCTTTGTTTTGTGCTTTTTTTTTCGTTTTTATTAAAAAAATAGAACATAAAGAAAATTAATGATCACCGAGCAACAGTTCAAAGAACAACAACAAAAACAAAAAAAAACAAAAAAGAAATTGTTCCATGATAATATCCGATTAAGAGTTTGTTCCGTGCTAAAAGGCTATCGATTTTACCGTTCTTTCGTCAATCACGTTCAATGTATGTTGAATATTTCCATAAACCGGAAAAATCGAGTTGTCGACATCTAACGCGATCAAACATTTTCTTTGACAAATTGAAAGACCGACCGATCGATCGTTTCTGTAAATATATTTTATCTGACATTACAAACCGATTTGTATCCGAACAATCGTGTTCGGCGTTCATCGATAAGAATGAGAGTTTAAATGATTCTTCTATGGATTAATCGAAAAAAGTCGAATTAACGAATGGATTAAAATTTTTAACGAATTCTTCTTCTAAAGAATTTTTTTATCCCCGCGTATCTTTAGATATATATTTATACTTATTCTCTTTCCTTGAGAGCAAAACATTTTGTTCTCACTTCGAACTCGTTGCATCTCATTGCCAAATTTTTTTTTATCAAATTATTATCCATCATCTCGAAGAAACGGCTGATAAAAAAAAAGAAAAAAAAAAATGTTTCATCTCATGAACTTGTCGATCGATTTTCCGCAAACTTGTAACTATTGAGAAAAATTATCACTAGTAATTAGAGATAGAGTACGCGACGTTCATAGATATGTTTATTCGATCGAAAAATAAATACGACGGATAATACGTCCTCGACGTGACGTTAAATTTTTATCTATAACAAATTAAATTATATACGAATATAAAAAATTACGTATGTGTACGAATTTTACATTACGTATATAATAATAAAAAAAAAAATTACGAGATTGATACCATTACGATCCGTCAAAATTTCTTCTTATCGCGTTTCGATGCTTCTTGATATTCGTATTTCGTCAAGATCGTATAAACTCGGATTTATGGTTGATAAATGAGAGACGAAAAACTCGTCTAAATAAAAATTCGATACACGCGTATGCACGCCTACGTACAAATAAAAAATAAATATACATCAAAATTTGTATTACCATAAATGCAAAATCATTTATTCCCATTCTTTCATCCCATATCGACATTTCGAATTTTGTCGTGATCGAATGAACTCGGACTTATGCTTCATAAATGAACCACGAAAAATTCGTATGAATAGAAAATGTGTATTAACGATAAACGTGTATTTGCACCTACGTACCGATAAAAATAAAAAGATAAAAAACGAAATATAAATCAAAATTTGCATTGCCATAAATGCAAAATCATTTATTCCCATTCTCTCATGACGTTTCAATATTTCGAATTTCGTCGAGATCAAATAAACTCGGACTTATGGTTGATAAACGAGCAACGAAAGATCCGTATGAAAAAAAAAAATAATAATAAATAAAAATGTGTATTTACGATACACACACGTGTATGTTTACTTTCGCATGAACAATATATATATATATATATATATATATATATATATATATATATCAAAAAAATTATATTATATTTACATTCTTTCATCGTATCTCAAAGATTTTGACTTGTGATTATCGGACGAATCACAAGGATATATTACCTATTTTAACTCTTCTTTCTTTATTTTTGTCTTTTTCTCGCAGTACGTAAGATTAAAAGAGACACCTGAAATATATAAAAGAAAAGATTAATAAATAAAAATAGAGAATAAAATGATTAAAAGTACTATAGACTTCGTTAAATCGTCGAAGACAAAAAGGGATTGCCGATCGAAAAGAAAAAAGTATATTAAACAATTTTAATTAAAGTATTATTTAACAACTATAGAATATCTCGTTTCTGTCAACTCAGGCGGAATACGAATAAAAGCAAGTATAATAATACTTACGTCTATATCTAACTGTAAATAAACTTTGACTATACGCAAATCGTCGTACTCGTTTCACCGATGTTTGTCAATCGTCTTTTATATTAGCAAGAGAGCTTTATAACGTCGTTCTTCTAGGCGTGCTTGGACAATGATAAACATTGCTACGATATTACAGGAGTACCGGCGCTGTTTATCGTTTTTTTCATACCAAAGGATCTGCTATAAAGTGATAGGGGAACTAAGGAAGCCATATAGGAGTAATAAAGAGAAAAAAGAAAAGAAAAGAAAAATAAAAATGAAGAGAAAAAGAAAAGAAACAAAAGAAAGAAGAAGGAAAATAAGACAGAACGAACGAGAAAAAATAAAAAGGAGACGTATCTTCGGGTATTTTCTTTTTTTTTCGTCCTTGCACATTATCTTTGAAAACAAAATAACATACATAGGTACATGTGTGTGTACGTAAATTATATATATATATATATATACGTACGTACGTACGTAGGTATGTGTGTATATGTACATACATATGAGAAATCAGAAATTCATAGAAAGATTGTAAGCAAAAGGAGAAAGAAAAAGGATGAAAAACAGACTGAGAAAGAAGAAAGGAACAAAGAAAGGCATGAAAAAATAGAAAAGAAATTTTTTTTTTCTTTTTAAATGAGAAATTATCAATGAAAATTATGAGAAATTGGAAATTTACGAAGATCATAATAGACTAAATAAAAAATAACGAAAAAGTAATAATAATAACGGTTGACAAATGTGACGAACAAACGATAGAGAATAAAGATAATGTTTGTATCGATATATTTTTCTATATTTTTTTTTTGTGCTTCTTCCTTGTATCACGTTTTATTTTGAGAAAACGTGTGAAAACACACACACACACACACACATATATAGATATATAGATATATACATACATAGATACATACAAAGATATATAGATTCATACGGGACACATAAATATACATACATACATTTATTTGGATACGTTATATACGTACAATATTGTTTCGAAAGATTTTAAAAATGATCTCGTAGCTTTTCGACGTATTTTGACATACGTGTTATATATATATATATATATATATATATATATATATATATATATACGTATATATACGTATATATGTGTGTGTGTATGTATGCCTATATAACACGTTAAACTATCATAAAGGTAAATAAGTGTTCGTACGTTTATTAATGTCAAAAGATACGATGAATAATGGGGTCTCGTGTGTTAGTCCAAATACATTTCAGTTTGAATACTTCCCAAAACCTAGTCGAGCTTTTCGTGGTACGTGTGAGTAATTATGTCTATTTTTTGTTGTCTTTTGAAACGAAACGAAACGAAACGAAACGAAATGAAAAATAATAATAATAAAACAAAAAAAAGGGAGAGAAATTTTCATCGTCGACTTTTTAAAAACACAAGTGAACGACGTGCGACCGACTAAAAGGGAGAGAGAAAAAGAGAGAGCGTATTTGTGTCTGTGCTGTAAGTGTGTATCAGAGAAAGAGAGAGAAAGAAAGAGAGAGAGAGAGAGAGAGAGAGAGTGAGAGTGAGAGAGAGAGGAAGAGGAGGATGAGATGTTAACGCGTCGCGAGTAAAAGCATCATCGATTTTTTTTGTTCAAAAGGTCGCACGTTGCGTTCATCCTCTCCTACCACCCCTCCCCCCTCCCCCTCCACCTCCTCCTCTGCCCCTTTTCCACCGTACACCTTTTGAAACGGGAAGATGACGATCGACCGAGATATTTTTTTTTTCTTTCTTATTTTACATTTCCTTTGATAATATATCGAGTCACATTCTTTATAGATCGGGGGGAAGGGTCCTGAAACATAACCGATCTAAACGTAAGTCGATTCCTCTAAGAGTTTTCTTTTTTCCTTCCTCCTCTTGTTTCTTATCCTTTTTTTTTCCCTCTTACCCTTCCTCCTCTCCTTTTTTTTCTCGTCTTTCTTTTTTCTTCCTTCCTTTCTTTCATTCCGTCGTAACCAACTTGGAATTACTTGACAAAGATTCATTCCTTTTTTCCCTCCTGTTTCTCTCTCACTCTCTCTCTCTCTTTGGTTTTTTTTCTTTTTCTTTTCAATTTCTTGATTAATAGAAGTCGATCTGTTCTCTCTCTCTCTCTCTCTCTCTCTCTCTTTCTCTCTCTCTCTCTCTCTTTCTTTCTTTCTTAAATGCATTATACGCTAAAAGTTCTGCATTATTAATTACTTCATGATGTTGATTATTTTCTCTGAATTTATTATAGATATTATAGACTTTTCGAAAAGGTTAATATATATATATATATATATATATATATATATATATATATATATATATATTTCTAAACGTCGGTGAGTGAAAATCGACCGGTTCCCTCTTTCTCTCTCTCTCTTTCTCTCTATATACATCTATCTATCTATTTAACTCTTTTCTTTTTGAATATATTATACGTTGGATGATTTGCATATTAATTATTTCTTCTTTTGGATCGACTATTCGATCGATATCCGAAGTATTCACTTTTCATATAACATAGAATAAGAAAAATACGTATTTATAAAAATATTTCTATCAAAAATATACAATGTATTTTTAACGCGAGCGTATCTAAAATTTATTCGAAAATAGAAAATATTGTATTATTTTTAAAGCTCGACCAATGAAAAATCGATCAGCTCTTTCTCTCCCTCTCCCTCCCTCTCTCTCTCTCTCTCTCTCTCTCTCTCTCTCTCTCTGCTTAACATAATACATCCGAGATATTTTGCATCTTATTTATCTCTTGCTGTTCGAGCTATTTTCTAAAGATTAGAAGTATTCTGTCTTCCTTTCTCTTCTTTGTTTCTTTTTTTTTTTAAATACATAAAATAAACGACCACGAAAGAATTTAATCTAATGAAGTTATGATTTTAACTTAAACGCATGGCCATATTGATCTAATGTATCCGATGTCGTCTTGAATTTAGGAATGAAAAAAATTGCGCGACAATTATTAAAATGGACGATGTTGTGCGATTGCAAATTGAAAAGAAAAGAAAAAAGAAGAAGAAGAAGAAGAAGAAAAAAAAGAAAAGAAAAGAAATTCTGCGACAAGCATAATTATATGTATCGGATGATAAATTGACCGATGAAATTTTGTTGGAATGAAAAATTTTCGGTAAACCATTGCGATGGGAGTAGACAGACAGATAGATAGATAGACAAATAAAGCTTATGGGTTCCCTTAACGAATCTCACGTTGTCAATCAATGGACTGAACGTTAAGAATCTTGAAGGCGTTAACGTTGAAGAAAAGAGACAATGAATACACAGTCAATGTAGTCGTCTCTTTTCCTTCTTTCGATGTAAGTACTTACTTACTTACACATTCCTTCCACAGTGCTATTGTCTAACAACGCCATTGTTCGTGTCTTACTTATGAATCAAATAGAAGAAGACGAAGAAATGGAAAGGGAGAGAAAGAGAGATAGAAAGACGGCGAAAGAGAGCGGAAGATAGAGCGAGAGAGAGAGAGAGAGAGAGAGAGAGAGAGAGAGAGACAGAGAGAAATGAAGAAAAAAGAAAGAAAAAGAACAACCTTCCAGTTCGTTCGTCCTTTCTTTTTCTTTCCTTCTCCTTTTTTTCTTTCTTTTTCTATTTTTACCTGAGCAAGGAAGCCCTGTTCTTTTTCTTTCTTTCTTTCTTTCTTATTTCACTTTCGACATACCCTCGAGGAGCTACGTTCGTTCGTTCGTTCGTTCGTTCGTTCGTTCGCATAAAAACGTATTTCTTCGATAAAAGTAAATTAATTAAAGAAGATGCGAAGTAGGCTATTATTTATCTGAGAACTATCTATTGTAATGTTATCGTTACTATCGATAAAATAATAGTAGTTCTTTTTGAAATGTTACTTAGAACCACCGAGATATATAATAATAATAATAATAATAATAATAATAATAATAATAATAATAATAATGATAATAATAATAATAATAATAATAATAATAATAATAATAATAATAATAATAATAACAACAACAACAACAACAACAATAATAATAATAATAATAATAATAACAACAACAACAACAACAACAACAATAATAATAATAATAATAATAATAATAATATTATCATTATCATCATCATCTTTGTTATTATTATTATTACTTTTATTATTATTATTATTATTATTATTATTATTAATAAAAGTAATAATAATAATAACAAAGATGATGATGATAATGATAATGATAATGATAAGATTGTCCCACACTTCCGTCGATTAATATTCGTATGGGAAAAATTCCTTAATGTCGTCAGACTTATATCGATTACTTTTATTCCGTACGAACGGTATAATTATGAAAAATGGTATAGGCAAGATGAAACGTAGGGACGGGTTCATTAAATCGATTTGTCGTAAAAATTAATGACTATAACGTGGTCCTCATAGAGATACCAAAACGATTTAATTAACGACGATGTTTATTATTCAGAGAAACTGCGGACGATCTTTAATTATATTATTCAAGACGACGATTTTTAATATTCTATTTAATTATTAAACGCGAAATATCGGATGTGGGAAAAGAAAAAAAAAAAAAAGAAAAAATGAAAGATATTTACGTTTCGGCGTCTTGCTTGAAGAATCTGAATTACGTAGTCTTCGTGGTCGATTCAAAAGAAAAAAAAAAAAAAAAAAAAAAAAGAAAAATTGAAAAGGAAAAGAAAAAAAATAAGAAGAGAAAAAATGAAAAAAGAGAAAAAAATATGCATCCTCTCTGCATCGGTACTTTACCTCTTCGATTTTTCTTTTATTCCCTTTCTTTCTTTCTTTTCCTTTATACGGATCGCCGCGTCCTTCATCTCCTTTTGCGTGAACTATCGGAGCGGAGTAAGCGACGGACTTACGCTTTACCTTTACTACTGGAATGACGCATTACAACCAAAGGATTGTCGTATGATTATCCTTACTTCGAAATTATGGCGAAATTACGGTGCAATAAATGAAGTTTTCGTGCGACTCGCTCGAAATTGTAACAACACTCGAGAAATAGAAAGAAAAAGAGAAAGATAGATGAACAAAGATAGATAGAGAGAGAGAGAGAGAGAGAGAGAGAGAGAGAGAGAGTTAATTACGAAGTTAATTACGACCGTAACTATTTTCCCTAATTTCCAATGGTTTACGCGTTATCATTAATCACCAAAGTTATGTCCTCATCAAGATTAAATTTCTTTCGTTAGAAATTTCTCGTTTTATTCGATTGTTATCAACGTAACGTTTATGAAAACTATTATATCGTTAATTACATTACGTTCGTTGTGACGTAAATTGTGAGATTGAAACGACATGACTATATTAATTTTTATGTTTCTTCCGGTTTTTGTTTTTTATCTTTTTCTTTTTTTTTTTGTCTTCAAATAATTCGCGGACACATCGACGTCAACCGTTACTTAGTAATTATCCTACTCGACGTTAATTAAAGAAACGCCAATACATATTTCGATTTAGATTTTGTCGAATACGTACGCACGATGATCCTTGGTAAATTTTGTTCGCATTCGTAACAATCTATACTCATTCTTACGACGTATCTTCAATCACAATGGATATTTGAAATTCTCGTTGTACCATCGAGAGATCTTTTCGACGAATTAATTTATTACGATGAACTTTATATCGTCGGATGATTTACTATCGATTTCATTTTTCTTTGTCGCTAATAGTTACGCGATTTTCTTTTCTTTCGTCTTTCTTTCGTTTTTTTTTTTTTAAATCCTTCATCGAAAAGTTTTAGCCCGTTTAACGTTATTTCCAACATCGCTCAATTTCTGTTTCACGGATTTCATTCATTCGCGCATCATTCGTAATTTTTATTTTTTTTTTATTTTCACGAAATATAATCGTCGAGAGATTTCTTCGTGTATGTACATAAATACATATACGTACGGACAAATCAAAACGTTTCGTAGCATTTTTTCCATTTTTTCTCTTTTTTCCTTTCCGGTTTTTTCCATTGTCCCAAATTTCATTTCCAAAAAATAAGGGATCGCGCGCTATAATGAAGTTTCCATTAATAATGCCATCCCAATTTCCTTACGATATATTTCGAATAGAAACATTGAAACACCGATAACAAAGGTGGAGGGATTATTTTGTTCTTTTACTCGATTAAATGGCCGCCGGCGAATATTTTGTCGACGGGAATTTTTTTTTGGGGAGGAAGGGAAAGAAACGAAAAAAATTATACAGAAATGATCTATTCACTCTTTGTCCTTTCGTTTTTCTTTTCTTTTCTGTTTTAGTTTATTCGTTTTCCTCTTGTTTATTTTTTTTTCGTCGTGTTTTTCATCAGATAGAAATAAGATAACGCAGTCGTTCACGGTACTAAAATATTCTCGACGTTGCAACGTTCTAGGACAGGGATTACTAAGAGAGACAGAGAAGAGAGAGAGAGAGAGAGAGAGAGAGAGAGAGAGAGAGAGAGAGAGAGAGAGAGAAAAGGGAGGTCGTCAAAATGCATTACGCAAATAAAACAAAAAACATATGTATATATATATATATATATATATATATATATATATACATATATTTTTATATTACTCGTAAATACGTATAAAAAAGGTAAATGGAAATGAGTATAAATGTAATATAATTGCCAACGGTGACGCCAGAGATGGTTTCCCACGCTAGTGGTTATTTATAAACTCCCCAGTAGATTCATGTTCGACTTTCGACAACTTTCAATTAATTTTTATACCAAACTTAACACGATCTCTCCCCATTATTCCGATTTATTTATAAATTTAGCGAGGGAGAGAGAGAGAGAGAGAGAGAGAGAGAGAGAGAGAAAGAGTTCCCTTTCCCCCCCCCACGAACAATGGTCGAATTTAAAATAAAAATCGAGCTATCGTACCTTTCTTTTTTTATTCTCCCTTTTTTTTCCCAAGACCGATTCGGTCGTTTAATTGTTTGTATTAATAATTATAATTGAACGTCATTATCGAAAAATTAAATTTAAATTAGAAAAAGTTATGTCGTGCCTGGAAAAATATTTTATTGCATGTTATTCGAGATAAATCGAAAGATAACATTTGATTATACAATACAACGAGTGTTAATTTGATAATTAAAAATAATTATACGATTTGATCGAATGAAAAATGCTTAAACGATTTTCACTATAATATTATCTTTGATATTTGAATTTTTTTTCTTTTTATCACGTAGTCCGTTTTTTCTTTCTCTTCTTTTCTTTTACGTTTCCTTTTTTTTTTCGGTCGGCATAAAAGGATCGCGTAAATAAATTAGCGCGGCTCTCATACATCGCGCAGATTTTTTCCAAGTGTGTGCGTGGGTATAATATTGATGTTAAATTAATTAAATATTAAAATATGAATATAGTTTGTAAACGTACGTCTAAGGGGAGTTTAAACTCGTGGAGAATTGGCGTAATGAAAAATTCAATGTTTATCTCAATTAAAAATCTCATGAGAATTTCTTCTCACCTGGCAGGCGGGTTAATATCAAAAGAAACTTTTAATCGCTTATCAATCATACTTGTTCGCCAACAATTACAAATTGTATTAAACTTGTGCTAGGCGATGGTCCAAAAAAGTAATTACACCTTTTCGAAACTCTTTGGATCGATCCTTTGCTAGTCTTTTCTTTTTCTCCTTCCAAATGTATAATTACATGAATGAAAGATCAGAAAGACGAAAAAATTTGTCACTATCAACGAAAAGCTCTCGAAAAAGGGAGCTAGGTAGATATTTAAAAAATAATCTAAGAACGTTTGACCTACAACCTGCACACACACACACACACACACACACACACACACACACACATACACACATATATATATATATAAAACCAAAAAATTAACATTAAAAACTTCGTAACTAATTACGAAGTTTAAAAAAAATTAGGCTCCTCGCGACAAAATGATGTAAAATTGGAGGAAGGAAAAGAGGGGGAAAGGGAAAAGGAAAAATAAAAAATAAAGAAAAAAGAAAAAAACAGAAAAAATACATAGATGGTATGAGCGTGCGCTAGTTCGAAGTTATGTTACGACGTTATAAGGAGAGTTAAAAGGATCTGCATAATGTCGAATTCCCTTCTCCATTCTTTCGTCCGCATGTGCTATTTAATCCCTGTGTGAAGAGGGTTAAAACAAAAAAAAAAAAAAGAAAAAAGAACTAAAGAGAAGAAAAAGAAAGAAGTAATAGACCCCGATCGTTAAGATGGTCTCGCGAGTGCTATATACTTCCTCGCGATCTGCTGGCTATTCTTTAAGTTAACGTTAAGCGTTTAACTTGTTGTCTTAAAACTTTAATCATAATTTTTCTCGCGAAAAAGAATTCAATTTCTGAAAACTCAACTTCGAAGCGTCGTCTTCGTAGAACGTTTACCAGTATACGTTGACTGCTAAGAGAAAAAAATTTTTTTCCCCTCTTCCAATCGTTTTTTCATTTTCTTCTTCTCTCTCTCTCTCTCTCTCTCTCTCTCTCTCTCTCTCTCTCTCTATCTCCGTCCCTTTTACCCTCAGTAACACCATCGTCGACCTCGCGCGAGCAAAGAGAGACGGCGATGTCGAATAAATCGAGCCTTCTCGAGGGGTTTTTCGATATAATGAAAAAGAAACGTCAAAACGTCCAACTAAGGAAGAAGAAGGAAAAAGAAGAGGAAGAAGTAAAAAAAGAAAAAGAAATAAATAAATAAATAAGGAACGAGAAGGGACACGTCGGACGTTCGACGTTCGAATAACGTCGAGTGGAGGAATTCAACGAAAAGTCTCAAAATATCTTTTGGACTCCCTATTTGATGCACCGTAGAACGCGCTTAATCGACGTCATAAATATATTTACGTCAAATAATTTCCTATACGAATGGAATTGCCTCGTGGGAAGTAACTAGAATTTCAAGAATTTCAAACTCCTCGAGAATAGAAATAAATTGGTGAGGAAGAGAGAGAGAGAGGGGGGGGGAGGAGAGGAAGGGGGGAAGAACAGGAATCTCCTATCCTACCCTCTCTTCTTTCTTTTTACGAAGTCAATGACCCGCTTCTACCCACATCTCCCATTATTCTCGTACCTATTAGAAATTGTTTATAATCAGCTTATGTTAAACTATTAACGATCGATAATGCAACGTATATTCGGATAAATGAACCGGACAAACAACTATACTCAACGCTGTTTTCTCTTTGGAGAAGGCAACGTTAATTAACGATAACATAAATTCAACTATGATATTTGCTTGATTGCCTTTATCATTGGGTAAACATATTCATTGAACTATCTAAACGTTAAATGTACAATATTATTCTACGTTATTGTTTTGCTATCCCAACTTTAATGTTTAATAATAATAATAATTTTCATTCTGCTCTGTCTATAAACTCTTCGAGGAAAATTTCTAATATATATATATATATATATATATATATATATATATATATATATATATATATATACACATATATGTACACGTATACTCACATACACACACACACACACACACACATATATATATATATATGCAAGTAAAGCAATAGATTAACGCAAACACATAGATGATCGTTATACTATTTGATAAATTATGAGATATCGTTCGCGAACTCGCGACATTGTGTCTCGGTTGGGTCACTTTAGTGGTTTTCTGGCTTGGTCAGGTCAAGGCTGTCATGTGTACGTGCATATCTATTTAAGAGCGAACGATAAATCTGAAAAGTCGGGCAGCATCGTCTTAACACCCTATTTACGTTCTTCCCCTTAATCTTTTCGTATTCCGAAATAGCATCAGTAGCAAAAACTAAACTCCATCGAAATTTGGATCCTCTTGGTAACAGGTAATGGGTTTGTGTCGTGGGAAAGAAGAAAGTAGAAGAAAAAAAGAAAAAAAGTAAAAAAAAAAAAGAAAGAAAAAAGTAAAAAAACCTTCGTGAAAGAAACTCGATGGTCCATCACCTTAACGCCACGTACGCGAAAAGTTTTTTTTTACGGTTAAGACACTATACTTCGTGATAAGATATAATAATGCCTTCAGTGTTATCTTACTTTTTGAAAAAAAAAAAATAAATAAATAAAAATAGGACGTAATAACTAGTCGAGTAATTTTACTTCCACGGTACGTTATAGTATAATGTAGTATAGTAATTATAACTAATAGCTAGTTCTAGTTCTCTCTCTCTCTCTCTCTCTCTCTCTCTCTCTCTCTCTCTCTCTATTTTTCGCTGATAAAGTTACGAAATTAGATTGTAGAAATTATACTAGATAAATTCAAATTTTTAATCGAAATCGTTGTTTAATCGTATAAAAAATATTTTCTCTCTTCTTCTTTTCCCTTGCTTTTTACTTTTCTTTCTTTTTTTTTTTGTTTTTTCACTAATTAACCTGATTTACTATACCATCACTTTTTATAATAATTCTATCGAAATTATATAGAAAAAAGGCAAACAAAATTATTTTACTTTTGAATATAATACATGATAATTATTCGAAATGTTTATCGGCGTATAAAATAATATGTTATTACGAGATTTAATTTTATTTTACGGCATAATTTATATTCTCTGTTAGTTCTGTAATATTCGAAAAATATTCGCGATCGACAACATATATGCATATACATACATACATATGTATATATATATATATATATATATATATATATATATACACATACAAACACATACACATACACATACACATACACATACACACGCACACATATATAAGTGTATATATAAATCATATAATCGAGAAAAAATGGCGGTAATCGATATTGTTTCTTTCGACGTTATAACAGTTCGTTCATTCGTTCGTTCTCTGTGATCTAACACAGCGTAAAGGAAACGTATTGGCTGTTATCGATGATGGATATAAGCACGGCCAACGATTTGCCCCCTGACCTTACCTCGAGTAAGAATAATAGGAGGTATAAAGTGAATAAAAAGAAAATAGAATTTTCACGCTTCGCTACGATAAATTTGCAAGCGCGAGATGTCTCTCTCTCGACGGTTTCGACCGGTGCATTGAAAAGCTAACAATGAGGGAAAGAGAGTGTTGGCACAAAGTTAACTTTCTAACAAAACCGTACGAGTTCGTTTTTGTTTCCCGTATTGAAGGAAACAAAATATCTGCCATTTATTTATTTCTCACCCTCGCCCTCTTCCCCCACCCCCCCACCCCCCCCACCCCACCCCACCCCCAATCCTCTCCATCCCCATTCACGGCGCGTTCTCTCGCGTTTGACATTCAATGAAAAATATCTTTCTCAATGTTTTCCTTTTAATATTTTCTTTTTTTTTTTACTTTTTCTTTTCCTCTCATTTTTCACTCGATCTCCGATCAAATAGGAACGGATTAGTTGTTGGTTTCGATGCAGGTGGTTCGTTGCAAAACAAAAAAAAAAAAAGAAAAGAAAAGATACTTTTTCATTGTCTTCTATTTCTCTCTCTCTCTCTCTCTCTCTCTCTCTCTCTCTCTTTTACTTTATCCGTCTAAATCTTAGAAAGAAGAAAAAAAAATAATATTGTTCTCTCTCTCTCACTCTCTCTCTTTCTCTCTCTCTCTTTTTCTCGAGTGATCTCTCTTTGTTTTCCCATATGTTTCTTCAGAAATTTTCTTCCCTAATTAAAATCAAATTAAAATGTTCTCAAATTTTCTCTGATTGATAACGACTCGCGATCTCTTTTAAACGTATCGTACGAGATACCTTCAATTTCTGTACACGAATCGATAGACGAAAATCGTATTTGTGCATTCTGAGAGAGATAGATAGATAGATAGATAGATAGAGAGAGAGAGAGAGATAGAAAGAGAGAGAGAGAGAGAGAGGGGGAGAGAGAGATAGAACAATCAATTATTCTCGCTTCATAATACGCCCGTCGATGTAGTTTCGTTAATTAACAGGGACGAGTCTATAATCACCGTAGCAATTAATGCACCTGCTACACGACGACACGGCAACGTTACTTCAGTAAAATGCTCCGATCGATAATACGTATAATAAAAGCACATCTACTATCTATAGTTATATTTATATATACATATGTACGTACATATATATATATATATATATATATATATATATATATATATATACATATATATATATACATATTATATATATACATATATATACATATATATACATACACATATACATACATACATATATGTGTGTGTATGTATGTATATACGTATGTATGTAAATATATAGTATAAAAACGTGGTGAGCTATATGTGCGTCAAATCGCGTTCGCGAAGGAACATAGAGAAAAAATAATAAAGGAAGAAAATAAAAAATATATGTAAAAGAAATTAAAAAAAAAAAGAAAAAGAAACGTCAAATCAAAAAGAGAAAGGGACGTTGTTTCGAGAGTAAAGAAAAATCATATTACTGCATATTTCTCTCTGTTCTCCTTTTCGTCTTTTTTTTTTTCTTTTTTTCTTTTGTATATCCTTCATTTTCCGGAAACTCGTTGTCGCTGAATCGCCAGAAGCGTTTGGAATGACATTGTCAAAGGGATTATTTTCCATTCTCTTTATCATCGTCTGCCTTTGATCGAATGACGTCTTAAGGAATGTTACGAAATCATCATCAAAGAAGATCGTTCTTGGATTTTGTTGGGCTAGGTCGAGTATCGTACACAGAGAATGAGAGAAAGAGAGAGAGAGGCGGGGAGGGGGGGGGGGGGGGAATAGAGAAATGATTGACGTGAAAAATGAACGAACACACTCGATTTTGTAGCAGGTGCAATGTTAACGCTTTGACCGTTCGCAATGTCCTTGCGAAATTATTCCATGGATTGTTAAAATTCTCTTCTCTATTCTATTATCTTCACTCCGATATTGTTACTATATTACTATGGTTAATTGTGTATTTCCGTGATAATAGAAAATTATCATCCTTCATTTCATCCATTATTTCATCCTTTATCTGGAACAAAGTAGAAAATCAATAGTAAGATAATCAAGATTTGAGCAACGTAGTATCAGTTTTTGTTACAGTGCCCTCTCTCTTTCTCTCACTTTTTCTATCTATCAATCTCTCTCTATCAATCTCTCTCTCTCTCTCTCTCTCTCTCTCTCTATATATATATATATATATATATATATATATATATATATATATCTTTCTGTATCTCTCTCTTTTCTCTTTTTCCCTTTCTTTCGCATGAGTGATGCCGCAGCGAATCTACGATCGCATATTTGCCGAGATAATAGAAAAAAATTTTCATCCACCATTTCTGGTTATATTTTTCCTTTTTTTCTTTCTTTAATATTACATAGTACGCAGTAGATTGTTAATTTTGAATTTGTTACAATGTTTTTTTTTATCTCTCTTTATCTCATACGAGTGTTACTACGGGTGTATCATATATTTTCGAGATAATCGAAACTTTTCATCTAATTTTTCTGATCACGAACAAAGTAGATATAATCAATAGAAAGATAATTAAGTAACGTAATATTAGTTATCGTTACATTGATCTCTCTCTCTCTCTCTCTCTCTCCCTTTTTCTTTATCTCTCTCTTTCTTTTTATCTCGTATCACTACCACCGTAGTAAATCTACGACAGCGTATTTTTCGAGATAATAGAAAATTTTTAGATCTTTTATTTCTGGAAAAGGACAAAGTAGAAAATTGACAGTAAAATAAGAGTCAATCGATCCGGTACGTTACAATGGTAACCTTCGTTACAACGTTTTCTATCTCGCTTTATCTGACATGAGTGTTGCCAGAGTGTATCTATTACGATCGTATATCTTCGAGATAATCGAAAATCTTTATCATTTATTTCTCTTCAAGAACAAAGTAAAAGATTGACTGTACAATAAGAGCCAATCGATCTGGCACGTTACAATAGTAACTGTACGTTATAACGTTTTCTATCTCTCTTTATCTAGATACACGGAGTTTTCTATCTACGGTTAAATCAATGATCCCATATTATCGAGATAATCGATAAAAAAGAATCTTCACCTTCTATTTCTGTTAGCGAACGTAGAAGCAAACGAATGGTAATATAAATAAGAGTCGAAACGAGTTAAAATGTGGCAGTAGTAGTTATTGTTACAATGTTCCAGATAGATACTATTATGTTTCCGAAGACGGTGAATATTAGGTATTGGTTAGGGATGAATATACACGGTGATATGTCCTAATTGTAAGTTTTATCGATTATCTACGCTAGCTTTTGTCCTACTCTTCGTTAAATACGACTACTTCGTTCTTCTTGTTAGCGAGGTGATCCTAGGACAAAAGGCTGAGTCCGTTTAACGTGTCATAGTCTAGACGTTCTTGTTTTCCAGTAACCACCGTAAGAACGATCTCGGTCATGACCGAATTCTGTCTCTGGCGTATTACTTTTACAATTAGATTATATATATATAATCTATTTAATCAATTATATGCATATGAAGATGTACACTGATTTTATATATACACAAGGTGTCTCAAAAAATGTATATAGAGTTCGAATGATTATAACTATATAATCACACCGAAAAGAAAAAAAAATCAGAAAGTTATGACCCAGTAAACAGTTTATAAATTTTTTTGGGACCTTCTGTATATAGATGGTTGTTAATTGGATTAAAGCTAAATATTTTTCATGATACAAATTATTTTCGTTTTATACAAAAGGGTATATATGTATAATATATAGTTTATGATATAATCGAATTTTGTATTTATTTTAACCTAATCAATGTTTAATTAGGATGATATATCTAAAGGACGATTGATTGGACAAGAAAATTATTTGATAATGCAAATTATTACTATTCTAAATATCAACATTTGATATTGAATTAACATTTTAATCGGTTTGATCATTTTAGTATAATCGGGACATGTATAGAAACAAGGCATTTGACAAGAGTAATATTTGATGATAGAATATAATTTTTGTTTAATTAACAATCTTTGATATAAAATTAATCATTTGATTGGAATTATAATCATTTTAATCTGAAGTAAAGAATATATATATATATATATATATATATACACATATATGTATATATTTTTTTAATAAAGATCAGATTACGCGTCTAAGTTCTACGAATCAATTGTTTCAAGAAGATTTTTTACAAATGAGTAAGTAATCGTAACATAGCACCTTTCACTGAAATCATTCGTGCTTGGTTAAAAAGCAATTAGTTTGTGTAAAAGAGAATTATGGTATGAATGTATACATAGGTGTGTGTGTGTGTGTGCATATGTAACATAACGAAAGCGAGCGGAATGTGGGTAATTATCTGACAAGTTTCCTTTAAAAGCACGTTCATCGTTAGAACGATGTTTCCCCTATATAACGGCCAGCTCTAACTAATATGTAAATCTAATTTGAGTACTCTATGTATCTATCTATCTATGTATTTATATACTCAACTATGATGTGTTTATAAAGTAACCACGAGAAGTGGAGGATACCTCGTGGCTATTACTATTCGAAACACGAAAATGAAACAGAAACGTAGAATGAATAGACCATTGTCACGAATGTTAAACACATTTTGCACTTAATATATATTAATATATATTACATTTAAAGAACAATGAAAATTTAATTCGTACTTAATTTCAGGTAAATGAATTTAGAATAAATGCAAGCGTTAAACTTTTTTGATATAACCATTTGTCGTTTTGACCGCGTAATACGCTGAAATCTTTTCACTTGAATTTCATTAATCTAGCGTATCGTATGCGATATAATTAACGCGTTTGTCGTCGCAAGGAAACTAATCCTTTCAACGTAACGACGCGTAAAGACCTCTACAATCTCTCTCGGGACACTTGAGATTAGTCCTTTATTAATTAAATTCAACTGAACATCGAAGCAATGTTGAGAGAAACGTATTTCGTCCTATTTCAAATCTCGCTAAATAAATCACGCAATTCGTCTCGCGATATTATTTAATTGATGTCGATTGTAATCTCTTACGTAAAAGAAATAAAAAAAGAAAAAGAAAATAAATGAGGAAAAGAAAAGAAAAGAAAAGAAAAGAAAAGAAAAATATTTATGTCGACCAACGAACGCGTCCACTTTCAATTTTTCCATCTTTATTACTATCAAAGCGCAATAAAAAAAAAATATTCGTTAACCGTATACCAATGTCGTTGTTTGAAACGTTATGAAGCGATAAAGAACGAAAACGAGGATGAGAGAAAAAAGAAAAGAAAAAAAAAAAGAAAAGGAAATGGAAAAAAGACGAGCAGTAAAATCCTCAAATAATTTGATCGAGAAGGAGGAAGGAAAGGAGTAAAGGAAAGAAAGAAGAAAAAAAAAAGATAAAAAAGGAAAGAAGAAAAAGAAAAGAATTAAAGCCCGTCGAGCACCATTATTTATACACGACGTAGATATATTAGAAATGGAATTAATTCCAACTACGATCGTCGGTCGTTGTTGGTACTGTTAGATATATATATATATATATATATATATATATATATATATATATATATATAGAGAGAGAGAGAGAGAGAGAGAGAGAGAGAGAGAATGGAACGGTACTCGCTCGGATGAGAGTAATTAGTACTCTACGTATTTGTAAAATACACACGGATGTAATCCTGATAGATACTGAATTTTCTATGGCTTCGCCTCGTAGGACAGTAACGAAAGCGGAATGGACGCCACGTTGTGTACAGTTTTCCAGCGGAAGCCGGAACCCATATTACCAAGATAGACAGATAGAGAGAGATAGAGATAGAGAGAGAGAGAGAGAGAGAGAGAGATAGGGAGAGAGAGAGGGAGAAGAGAGTCGATGGTTGGTGGAGTAACTATATAGAAGACTAGAATATAACGCTGCATTTGGATTCTATGTACTATCTGCCTGTTGCTTTACCAACGTGCACACATGCGCAATACGAACAGGTACTCTTATTCATACGTATATATATATATATATATATATATATATATATATATATATATATATATGTATATATATATATATATGTATATATATGTTCATGGGTATATGTACTCCCTTCCATTCGTTCTATATCTACCCCCTTCCTCTTCTCTTCCTCTTTTCTCACTCTCTGTCTCTCTCTCTCTCTCTCTCTCTCTCTCTCTCTCTCCCGATTTCTCTGTCCTTCGTTTTTCTCCTCCTCCCCCTCTCTCCCTCCCTCCCTCTCTCTTTCTCTCTCTCGCACTTTCTGCAAGCATCTATATAGGCGGCTTTGGGCTCCATAGTTCCTACCGCAGCAACCAGCATAGCATCAGAAGGGATGAATCGATTCTGTTTCGAGCTAAAAATAAGCTTCTCGTAGGAGCTTACCCTGCGAGCTGAGAAAAACAGAACGAGAGAGAAAGATAGATAGATAGATAGAGTGAGAAAGAGAGAGAGAATGATAATAGCGCAGTGTGACGCTTATTCCATCTCACTCTCTCTCTCTCTCTCTCTCTCTCTCTCTCTCTCTCTCTCTCTCTTTCTCTTCACAGAACTCTTATCATCCTTATCGAAAATCTCTATTTTGTGAAATGATAGATCATTGTTACGTGGAAATCCATCGATTTTACTTTACGTGAACGTTACCGGCGCAGATTATAGGTATAATTGTTTCGAATTTCGTGAAATGGCTCAAATTCGACGTTAGGGATATTTATCGATGAAATTCAATAAAATAGAATATATTCTCTCTTTATCTATCCATCCATCTATCTATCTATTTATCAATCTATCTATCTATTTCTCTATCTATCTATCTATCTATCTATCTATCTATCTATCTATCTATCTATCTCTATCTCTAGCTCTCATTTTATATCTTTATTTCGTTATAAAGAACTATTATTTCTAGATGAAAACGAGCCGTTTGATTGGAAACTTTTGACCTATTTTTTTCTATTCTTCTTATCTTTTTTTTAGTTTTCTTTTTTTTTTTGTTTTACCTTTCGAAATGGAACGAACAAATGAAAAAAAGGCGCACAGATTTTTCTCGATATCATTATTTCCTTTCCTCTTTTGAAATTGTTCCGTCTGTCACATATCTTCTCTTCTTTTTTGTTCTTTTCATTTTTTTTCAGTTTCCTCTCTTTTCGTCATTGTAAGAGAAGATGCGAGAGAGAGAGAGAGAGAGAGAGAGAGAGAGTGTGAGAGAAATAAAGTTCGGAGAGAAAGCCACGTATCTTGGCGAAGGATAAATGACTTTTTTTTTCTCCTTTACCCTCGTTAACTATTTATTGTAGGGATACCTCTTGAAATTTTCTTCGGCACACCGATAAAGTTATAACGCATATCGATATGTAACTGTGTACGTATTCGATCTTCGTATTTACCTTTTCCCCTTACTACCAGTACCATGAACTATCTAATTCCGATAGGATTTTCTACGTATGGAAGATGTATCGCTACGAAATGTATTATTACTATTTCACGTTTTACTCTCGCTTACCTCATTTTATATGGATCATATTATCCACGTCGGTGATCTACGTTTTTTATTTCTTTCCGTTTTTTTTCCTCGGTTTCTTTATATTTTATTTCATTTTATTTCATTTTATTTTATTTTATTTTATTTTATTTTATTTTATTTCGTCCAAGAAAACGTGCTCGTAATATTTACGAAATCGGAACATTATGGTATAATCTTTAATATATGTAGGTACTATTACTGATAGGTACTACTAGTGATAGAGATAGACAAATGTTACGACGAAAGGATTTTCTTCTTTGTTTTCTTCTCCTTTTTTGTTAGTTTTTTTTTGTTTCTTTTTTTTTTTTTTTTTTTTTAATAACGGAACAATATCAAGAGAAAGAAATTATTTGTTTCGATGATTTTCGAGTTTTTTTTTTCTTTCATTTTTAATCGAAGGATCGTTTCGATGAAATCTCTTTGTTCATTATTCCCATTTATTTTTTGTGAAAATCTTGAAACATCTAATACGTCATATCTTTGCTGTATAATGAATACTTCAGTAATACGAATTATTAAGAAAAATTTTGAAACGTCGGATCTTTATAGAGTATTATAACAAAGTGATGTTATTATGCTCGTTATACGGTGAAAAAAAAAATAAATATGCTACACATGAAGATAACTTCATCGATATAGAAAGAAAATATAATGTTTTTATAAGAAATACAAAGTTCGGATAATAAGACGTCTGGATAATATAATAGAATATCCAGATAATAGAATGTAAGGATAGAATGGCGAGGTCCTATTTAATTATTTACAATATTTCAACAGACTGTCCAAATTTTCTGAAAATTCGCAAATATCTTTCGCATTATCGTATATTCGTCGATATTATGAAATATTCAAACAAATATCAACGTATTAAATAGATCCATCATTAATTTTGATAATTACAAAACGTCTAAGAATTAATTAAAATTCGATAAATTATTCTCGGGCGTAAAGCTTTATGTAAATTTGTAAAAAAACATTTTAATACGAAATATTTTACATTCACATAAATTTTATTTGAATGAGAAAATATTGAAATAAATGCATAACGTTGTTAACATTTATAAAGCTTGTTATATGTCATGTTGACGGGTAAAGATCATTTAAATACTAGTAAATTTTTTAATTCATTAGATAAATACTATTAAATTTGAGTGTAGTCTTAAAAATAAATTGGATCTTTTAAGCAAATTAATCCTAATAATAAAAATTGGATTATTCGTCAAAATTTATTATAAATTCTTGATAAATTATCCAATTTCGTTTAGGATAATTTATTTGCAAGGATCGATAAGTTATTTTTTTTCGAACGATAAATCAATTTTAATTATTCTTCTTGAATATACTGATTGGATTTTTGAAACATTGAATGAATTTTTCATAATCGTACGGTATCTACTTATTATTATCTATAATCTTTAAGAGGATAAGCTATCCTCGTTGATTGAATTTTCAAGATTCGATATCCTCGTAGAAGCGAATGTCGTTGGTATGGATTCAATCTTTCGTTGATTTTTCATTTTAACAGCGAAGAAATCGAAGACATTATATATATATATATATATATATATATATATATATATATATCCGGTGATACAATATTTTTCTCGAAGAGGTTTCGTAAAAGTAACTTGAAAAATGATGAGCTAGCAGAGATGTTCAATCGCGTAATTCCTTTTATTACAAATTATTTCAATATAATCCCGTATATAGATACGTTCATTAAAAGTCATTGATAATATTGTTCATTCAATGCCTTTTACCCTCTGTTACGTATTTGCCATTATTAATCCTTACGCAATGCACATTACATTACATTATGGAATAATGGGGAAAATATCGATAGTCAACCAAAATTTATAGCTCAATCCCCCAATCCTTTTCCTCCCATCATCATTCCCTCCTTCTCTTATTATTCTCCTTATTTCTTTTTATTTCGTCCTCTTTTATTCATTCATTCATTCATTCATTCATTCATTCATTTATTTTTCTTCCTTTCGTTTATTTCTCCGCGACTATACTTATAAATATGTATAACGTTATTACCCCCCTCCCCCTTCCCTCCGAAATCTCCGTTCTACTAGGTTCGAATTGAAAGGAACAAAAAAAAAAGAAGGAGAAGAAGAAGAAGAAAGAGAAAAACTTGTTAATTCAATTTAAACGATTCACGAGAGGAAGAACCGATTAAAAGTTTTAGACGAATAACGGAATGAACCATATTTCGTTCTCGAATTTGTGCATTATCGTGCCATTGTCGTAATTCATTCGACGAAAACGAACGGATGGATCATCTTTTACGTCACGAATATCCAAAAGTTAGGAGAGTCCATTTGTTAAAGAAAGAATGGAAGAGGGAAAAGAAGAGAAAGAAGGAAATGGAAAGAGAGAAAGAAGGAAAGAAATAGGGATATGGAAGCAGAAGTTTGATTTGTTCGGGTGAACAAAAACTATGAAAAACTCGTAAGAGACATCGATGAAAATTTCTAATGGATATTCGAAGGAATATTCTTGGTTCTATCGTGGTTTGATTCTATCGATCGCGTTCTCAAAGTTATGTCTCTTTGTCTCCTTATCTCATCTCTAACCGGTTATTTAAGATTAATGCCATTTCAAGAGTCAAAAGCGTATGGTATATCGTCTTAGCCGTATTCTCTTAGGTAAAATGACGGCAAACAGAATGTGTAATATATGTGTGTGTGTGTGTGCGTGTATATATATATACACCTAAACTCATACACACATTCATATATATATATATATATATATATATAGAGAGAGAGAGAGAGAGAGAGAGAGAGAGACCAAACTAAAGACTAATCGTCAAGAGAAAGCCAGCACAGAAGGCAACCATGAGTAGAACAGAGCAAGAGTTTTGTTCCTTCAAAGACAGCTTGAATTATGGTTTAATGTATATCATCTCTTCTTATTAGTATTAAACGTCGTTTCCTAAACGAGTATCAGATTTGCTAATATTATCCTCATAGAAAATGGCATTCGTCCTTTTTAATATTTTCTTATTAATTTACAATCGCATTTAGTTGCAATTGTTTAATTACCCTGCTGTATTTACTCAAACGTCGAACGTGTTATTTGGATTTTTTTTATCGTTGTAATTGTCGTTTTTCTTTCTTTCTTCCTTTTTCTTTTCGAACAAATTCATTTCGATTTGGAAAATTTAATAACGATGATCGTAGGATTGATAATTATGAATGAAACAATTCACGCGTCGGTACTTTCAATGTTCATAAAAATTCAACTTCGCTTGTAATGTTAATGTTCGTAAGTTCACTTAAAAGATTTTTCAAGCTTTTCATATAATTATTGGATATGACTTGAGAAATATTAAAAAATAAAATATATATCGTTAAAATTTTTATCGCTTACAATATTTAATGCATCGATAAGAGTAATTTAAGTTCGCGATTATTTGTTACCTTGCAAAATTCTTTTTTCTTTTCTTTTTTAAAATGAATCAAGTTCGAATCGGGGAAATAGTAATCCAAGCATTATTAATTATCGATAAAATTTCTATTCGAGTACAAACGTGTGTAAATGTGTAAAAGTTATTTAAATTTGAAATTCTTTGAAGTTAAGCAAATATCAATAGAAATATTTTAAGACATTATATCAATTAACCCTAGTGTTAATACTGTCAATATTTGTATGACGTGATACCGACTTTACTTGATATTAAAATCATTTAAAGTCGCAAATTATATATATATATATATATATATATATATATATATATATATATATATATATATATCGGATTCGATTTGAGTAATGAAATATTATAGAACAAACATTATTAATAGATACATTTCATTTTTCTTTCCTTTATTTTGTTCTTTCATCCACGGGATTTTCTAAAAACGAAAGATTTATGGATCGTCGAAATACATACACGATATATTATCGAATGGAATTTCTAAAGCATGTCAAAACTTTTCTTTTGAGCTTTTCAAAGTATCTCTATCTCCGGCGGATTTTCTAATAAATTTATCCTTTCGCGTCACGCATAGTCTGATAAGCGAATTAGTTGTGAAATATATTGGTATCCGAATACTAATTTAATTCGATAAACGATATTATTGTTGAATTATTGTATACCGAAGGGTCAATCAAATTTACTCAGTTAATATTATTTTTGCCAATTTTGATGACAAATCGACTGAAAATCGACTCAACCTATTCGCGAAGTCTCATACTCGTCGTTATTTCGCTAGAGTAACTACGTGAAAGTTCACGCGCGCCCGCTCGCATGTGTTTGTTGTGGGTATGTGTGTGTGTATGTGTGTACTTGACAGCAATATGATGAATTGCTAGTTTAACGTTGGCTTATACACCGTAACCGTAATATCAACTTTATGCGATACCTTCTCGAGAAACTTGTACGATTGCATATACAACTTTTAATCATTAAAATCTCCTAACACGGCGATAATCAATAATAACGTGCGATAACGATATATGTGGTTTTTTTTTATTATTATTTCATTTCGTTCAAATTTTAATAATTTTTAATTAATTATTTTTAATTACTTCGTTAATCCTAAATAAGTTGTTATGGAATTACGTTATCACGATAAAGTTTTTTTTTATGTTAATGTACGCATAATATAAACGTACGCATAATGTACACGTACGATGTACAAGAAAAATTAAAAAAAAAAAAAAAAAAAAAAAGAAAAAAAAGAAAAAGAAGAAAAATATAACATATAAATATATTTAAACACATTATTATACCTATATATAATTAAACGTATTAAATATACTTTAATCTGTTAAAAAAAAAAAAAAAAAAGAGAAAAGAAAAAAGATCATGTTAATATCCGCTTTAATATTTATTATCAAATCAAATCTATGTTTTTTTTTTTCTTTTCGATTCAAATAAGTTATCTAAGCTAATAACCGTAATAATATTTCTTATGATAATCGAATAATTTATTGATACGGTGGTTCGATTTAAAATCTTCCGAGGATTGAAATATTTTTAACGTTCCAAGATTTTCATTGTTTTAATTAGAAATAATCGGAAAAATATCAAATCGAAATCGTTCGGGTGTTAGTACGATGATGGTTAATCGAATTGTCAGTTAAAAACGACGAAGAGCCGACAACGACACGTTGTTCATTATATTAATCAATTTTTGCCAATTTCCCTTGATTAAAACGAACGCTCGATATTTCGATGAATGGCTTAATCAATTTTCAATAAGCTTAATACACGTTCTACCATCCTCCCCCCTGCCCCTCATCTATAGTTCTTTTTTCCCCCCGTTGCGTTCATTTCTCTTTTCTTTCCTTTTCCTTTTTTTTGTCCTCTTCCTTACTTTTTCATATCCTCGTTACCGATTGTTTGCCGATTAAATAATTGAAATACACGGAGTATTGTGTTGCATACGATTTTGTGAAAATAATCGACGTAATCGTCGAAAGGTTGGTTGTTCGGCTTTCTAAGAGATTGATATAGGTTAGTATGTCAATGGCTATGTCGATAACTTGTTCCGGTGTATATTTTAAAGAAATATCTTCGAGCGCTGTGCGTTTAAAGTCTTTAAAAACTTAAATCGATGCGCATAACGTGCGGAGAATCTACTCGACGACTTTTTTTTTCTCCTCCTTTCTTCCCTTTTCCTTTTCCTTACTTTTCTTTTCTTTTCTTTTCTTTTCTTTTCCTTTCTTTTCGTCCATCATCGATACATTTTTTTCCAAGGAATTATAAAATATTTAGGTCAACGTGTCAACTCCATCAAAGGTTTATTTTAGCTGAACGGAATTATTGAAAACGAGTTATATTCTAATACGGATAAATTCAAATTAATTAATAAAGATTTCTAAGAAATTACGACGATTTGTCGATTAATTTCGATTATTAGGAGGGACTTTATTGTCATAAAAAAAAAAGAAAAACAAGGAAAAGAAAAAATAAGATCGGCTTTAATCTTTTAATTTCTAAATCGATTTTTTAAAAAAAAGGAACAAAAAGATCAACACTCTTCGACGATAAAAATAATACAAGGTGTCCAATCTGAAAGTTATAATAATTAATTATTCTCGTATATACTTTCATTCCAATTACGAAAGATCAATATTAGGATAACACATATGTTATATTATATATATTATTATTAATAATTCGATGTCGGTCGACGCAGTGGTAGTACATCCTTTCTTAAAGAAGAACTAGAGTAATAGGAAAAAAGAAAACAAACATAGATAAACATCGTTTTTCCCTTAATAATCGTTTAAATATTTTTAGTATATCCTAATTCGTACAATTTCCAAATCTTTATCAAACGTATTTAGAATAGAACGTAACATTGTTATCGCATTGTTATACTTATTCCCCTTATCGATTATCTTGTTTGTTGTGGATTAATTGAAACGGTCCACTTAATCGAAAAAAATAACCCTTATTTATATTGTAAAATAATCGGTTTTGTCCTTGAAATATCATACTGACGTTAATAACACCGAACGAAGGTAAACTCGGTTATTTGTTTAAAAAATTACAACGTTCCATTTTGACTATGCAATCGAACTAAAAAAAAAAAAAAACAGAAAGAAAAAAATATTTATTTTACCCCAAAATAAAATGGAAAACAGAAAAAAGAAAAAAAAAATCATCGACTTTATCGTCCATCAAACATCGACTTCGAAAAGAACCATTCTTTTTATCGAAACGTTCGAAAAACTTTATCTATATTTTCTAGCTTCAAAATGATAATCCACGATTCATTTTATGCACTCTGCAGTTTACTAGTTTCCCGTTCGCTTTTTTCCAATCGGCAAAATATTAACGTCGAATATTAGCGTTTCTCTTCGTTAACAATTTCTCTCTCTCTCTCTCTCTCTCTCTCTCTCTCTGGAAAGAAAACGGTCGGTATAAAACGTGTCTTCTAATAATGGCTATGTGTCGTTGTAACGTATAAAACGGTTATCGCGGTTTTCCTTGCAATCTTTTTTTAGAACCTTTATCCTAGACCAATACCTTCTTTTCCGTGTAAGGGTTGCGTCTCACGGTTCGGTGATCCGGCAAAGAAAAGGTTGCATCTGTTGGTTCTAGTTCAACGTTATACAATTCTTAAATTCTCTGTTCTCTTTTCTTTTTCTTCTTTTCTTTTCTTTTCTTCTCTTCTTCTTCTCTTTTTTTATTTCTTTCTCTATCTGTCTCTCTCTCTCTCTCTCTCCCTCTATCTCATCCCGTTCTATTCAAATATTCACAAGATTATCCGATAATCTTTTTTTTCCCGCCCCCTTTCTACGTCCCCCGTTCTTTCCATTCTGCACGAACGATTTTATTAAAATTTTCGAAACATTCGTAACTTCCTTTTACGTTTCCTTTTCTTTTCTATTTTTTTTCTTTTCTTTTTTCTTTTCTTTTTTCGTCGAGTTTCCGCAAACGACACGACAGTAAATCGCAAAATATGTAAATTCGAAGGATAGGAACGTTATCGTGTTGTTGCATTAATATCGCGATCGTTCGTACTAGAACATTGTTGGCTTCGTATATGCATCGTTGTATTCCGATAGGATACGTCGCCATTCGACGATAACGTATGAAGCATGGTTGGTTCATAATAATGATACGCGCTCTACCGTTTTCGAATAAATGGAAAATGTTCTCGTAGAACGGTTAACCGCAAGGTATGCTTAGTTAATTATGCTTCATTAATTATGACGTCGTATACGTGTAATGAGTTAATTACATCCTGACGACAAAGAGAGAGAGAGAGAGAGAGAGAGAGAGAGAGAGAGATTGACAGAAGATCATAGTAATTACTTGTACGACTTCAACTTTTACGTTGAAAATTAATGAAAATAACAGAGAAAAAAATGATAAAAATGACTTATTTTTTCTTGTCTCCGTTAGGATAACTGAAGTGACGAATAATTAATTAAAGTCAACATTGTTAAACGTTTAAATCTTTCCAATTGGTCGGCCGATCTAATAGGTATCTTTTCTTATTTACAGCACTGCTTCGCGATATCATACAGGAGGGAGAATCAACGACAATACGAGTTGAAAGCTTCCACAGAAGCGGACTGCAAATTGTGGATCGATGCGATACGAGAAGCCAGGTAACGGAATCACTGGGGATATCGTATATGACGGCAGAATTCTAAATGAGAATCATTAAAAGGGAGTGGGAATAAATTATGGAAATCTCGTGCGAGGTCGATTCCTGGAATCATTATATTTTTAACTTTGAGATTATATGCTGTAGTACTTGTCCAAAATTCGCGATTGACTGTAGTATGAACTTGAATTATTATTAAAGTGGTTAACTACATTTTTTGTTTATATTTCGAACAATAGGAATCGTTAAAAATAAATGGGAATAAATTGTGGAAATTTCTCGTGCCAGTTGGATGCTCGAATTGACTATATTTTGAGCTTTGAGATTATACGTTGTATTATTTGTCCGAAATTCGCGATTGACTGTAGTATGAACTTGAATTATTATTAAAGTGGTTAACTACATTTTTTGTTTATATTTCGAACAATAGGAATCGTTAAAAAGAAATGGAAACAAATTATGGAAATTTTTCGTGCTCGCTCGTTTCCCGAATCACTATATGTCTGATTATAATCATTATAATCTGATTATAATATGGACTATATGTACAATCTCAAAGTATACGCACAGTGGTTGACTAATTTTATTTTGTGTTTTTTTTTTTTTTTTTTATAAATATATCCAACAAAAAAAATAAAACCTGCGAAATCGTTGATTATTTAATAGCAATAGAACGTAGCAAATATCGACGTTAAATAAATGAGCTTGGAACGACAAATGAATCGAAATACTAGAGATGTACAATCAAATGTCGCATTCAATCTAATCGGGTTTAGATTTTCGAGTGTTCTAGATTCTTTACTTTTTTTTTTGTTTTTCCTCGCAAATATATTGAGTATTACGATCGAAGATAGAACCATGGTGTTCGAAATTTTTTTTTAAATTATAACAAATCTGATATACGCGATTGCATTTTTTATCATCGAAGAGAAGAGATATACGTTACAACGATCTAGCGAACGAACGAGTAGCCCATTTATTTATTTTTTTCATTTCGTATGTCGCATGCATATACAAGTAGTTATCTGGACGTTTACGAGATTTGTTTTCCTATACGGGTCTATTTACAAAGCTATCGCATCAGCAACACAATAGGCTCGGATAAAGCTTGCCATTTTAACCGTTTGTAAACACACGAATACATACTACTTATCCGATCAGATAGTTACTTACACTCCTTTCAATGGGGTAACTCTTGAAGAGTTACTCTAGTATCGATTCTCTCTTTCTGTCTCTCTCTCTCTCTCCCTCTCTGTCTCTCTCTCTGTCTCTATGTATCTGTATCTCTATCGCTCTCGTGAAAATCCTATATTTTGAATAAATAATCATCATGGATTTTCTGGTTATCTTATATGCCCACACTTCGGTACAGCTCATAAAATAATCGGGTTGAACGATTGAGAATTACAAGATGTATTACAAGTTACATGGAATGTTAACACATTACGAATAAATCACACGATATTTGTTCTCCGCGCTTAGTTTAACGTAATTAAATACATTAAATCGGAAAGTAAATGTCTGGATGGTTCAATCAAAATTGAAACAAACAAAAAAGAAAACGAAACAAAAAGAATGAAACGAAATTATACTCGATGAAATTTGTTCGTCTCGTTTCGTTTCATATTATTTTCGATAAAAAAATTTTCTTGCAAATTGCAACGAGTCGCGATGAAAAATTGCGTGCATATCCAAATTATTCCATAAATTAAATCTTCACTCACGAACGATACGTATTAGTAAACGATACATCTATAGTACTATGCACATATATGTCCATTAAATATTAAATTCTGTATTAATTATTAAATATTTGTATTAAATCCCTTAAATTCTCGATAAACACGTTATTTTAACGTTACGTAAAATTCCGAACGATAAGAAATATTCCGAGGTTAAGCTATTTCATCCTCGTCCTACTTTTTGCCAAAAGAAATCGAACGATAGTACGAAGTTGTAATAATTGTTCGTTAATATTTAACAACGATATTCAGCGTTTGATATTTTTCACGATATCGTGCTCTATCTCGTGTCAGTGGTTTGAGCTAAGAAAAAGAAAAAGGATAAAAGGGATTTAACGTTAATATAACGGAAAGTAAACCAAAGAAGAAGAAGAAGAAGAAGGAAAAGAAGAAGAAGAAGAAGAAGAAGAAGAAGAAGAAGAAGAAAGGGCAAAAAAGGGACGCCAGGTGGCAGGGAATGACAGGAAGAAGGGGATTGAACATTAATATATATTATATATTATATATATGTATGTATGTATGTATATATATATATATATATATATATATATATATATATATATATATCTATATCTTCTGAAAAGATAGGTCACCAGTTTTTTTACTTATAATTTGCTTTATTTGCTAAGTGAAAAAAATATAAAAAAGTAGAGATGAAAGAGACACCCGATGAGTTGGATAAGGAGAAGTGAGAATACGAGAGACAGAGATATGGAGAGAGAGAGAGAGAGAGAGAGAGAGAGAGAGAGAGAGAGAGACTAGATGAACATCGCTATCGAGACTTCAACTGACTAATGAAAATGATATTCCGAAAATGATATTCTCTGTATTCCACTTATTCGCTTTACGTACCGACGTTGTTTGATCCAAACGAAGCAGCTTTTTCAATCCGCTAGCATGGAAACTGCGAGTGTATCTCGATAGCCGTCGGCTTATTAAAACACATATGTGTGTACATACCTACGCGTGTACCTAACAGACACACACACATACACACAGGCAGACAGCACTACAAAGGGAAAAAGGTATATACATATATATTGTACACACACGCGCGCACGCATGCGCGCACACACATTCACACGGACACAACGGGCACATATATCTTTCATAGAGTATATACGAGTTTTTAATCGCTAATAGGAGGGACGTGTTTTTTGTTTTGTTTTGTTTCTGTTTGGTTTCTTTTTTCTCTATTTTTTGAATACGACGTCGATACTCGATGAGAAAAGTATCATAGAACGACTACTCTAATAAGTGAAGGAATAATTTGGCGTATATTATTCTCCCTTAATTCGTATCGTTTGATATTTATCAATCTCTTCTTTTCCTTTTATTTTCTTGTTATTTTTATTCTTTCTTCTTATATCGCTTATTTTTCAATTGTTTTTTATATTTCCTTTTTGCTTGTCCGTTTACTCGTTACGGTACACAGAAGTGAAATAGGAAATCGGTGTTTTCTCACTTTGAATCTATAAATACGTAACATACGTAACGGACGTTTTCGTTCGCAGTATTGACCTTTGAAAAAAAAAAAAAAGAAAAAGAAGAAAATAATTGTCAAATGTTAAATTTCAACTCGGCGCGGATTTTGTTTCGACCTTCTCCCCCTTTTTTGTTTTTTTCCTTTTGGACATTTTCCTTTTTTTTTCTCCCAAACATGATTGGTTACACTGATTTTCTTTTCATTTTTTTCTTCTTTTTGTTTCTTTTTTTGCTTTTCCTTTCACAGCGATCCAATAAAAAACTTTTCTGTTCGCGACGAACTAATAACAAAACTTTTTTTTACATCAACTTCGAGGTAATAGTGAAAACAAAAAAATAACATATAAAAAAAAAGGTTTGCGTCCCACTGGTCTTTATATCTTTAGAAAGAGATAGAGCAAGTGAGAGAGAGAGAGAGAGAGAGAGAGATACAACTTTGTTGTGATATTTGTTCATCTATCTTTTTTTTTTTTTTAACAATACAGAGTACAATTAAAAAAAAAAAAAATATTCGATACGCACGCTGGAGTTTGATAAAATCACTTTGAAAGGGTTGATATTAAAAGGGAAATAACGTCCATTATCAAAGTAAATCTATGGATAAACGAATGAACAGATGTTACGTGAATACACACGAGAGTTATTTAAATTTCATACGTTGAGACTTTGTCGCAATTAACAACAGACGACTGAACTGAGATTAATAATACAAATAATGAAAGGAGAAAGAGAGAGAGAGAGAGAGAGAGAGAGAGAGAGAGAGAGAGAGAGAGAGAGAGAGAGAGAGAGAGAGAATAATATTTCTCTTTATACGAGAGAAAACTATCGAACGAAATATTTGAAATTAAAACATAATCGAACGGGTGATTTCGCGTGCTAAGGATCGACCTTTTAAACGATAAAAGCTTAAGGCGCTTTTTTATTTTCGTTTTCTTTTTCTTATGTGGAAGAAAGAAAGGACGAAAAGTAAAAAAAGAAAAATAAAAGGAAAGCAGAGGTAAAGAAGTAGAAAAGAAGTGGTGTACCAGTGTGTGAGCCAAAAAAGTTTCTAGGTGGGCGAGACAAAGATTTTCCTACTAGGTGATCTTTCAAAAATCAATTATCCCCCATTTCCCGGTGACCATTTGACGCGTGATAATTTTTCCGTGAATTCCTTTTTCCTCCTTTCGTTTCGTTAAGTTTCATTTAAGATTTCGGAAAAGGTTCCCAGTAGCTTCCTAGTACCTTCGCGATCCTTCCTCGAAAGGATAGAAAAAGAAAAAAAAATAGAAAAAGAAAACAAAATAAATAAAAAGAAAATTAGTTTAAAAAATATCGAAGAGGGATGTAACCCGATTGATATCGAAAAAAAAGTCGTTTCGGTAATTTTCGAAGTTTTACGAATTTCTCGTTCATCCTGACGCAAGAGGACGAACTTTATCGAGATAGTCGTTTTTGATCGTTGAGTGAACGACGACTACGATAGAACAATTTTGTTAAGCTGTCCACCGCTCGCTAACGTTAACCACGTTAAATTCGTGCTACCACGCATGAATCGAATGAAGCAATCGACGATAGTTTCTTTTTTTTTTTTTTAGTCGGAAGTATCGTTGGATTCGTATGCATAAATATCCCATCGAGATTCTAATTTAATCCTTCTTTTTTCGTTTATTTTCTTTTTCTTTTCTTTTTCATTCATTTTTGCTCTCAGCCTTTTTCTATCTCCTTTTTCTATTTCTTTCTCTTTTTCCTTTACCTTTAACCTTTCCATCCTCTAGCCTCACCCAACGTTCATTTTTCGAGAGGGAATAGTATGTAACACGTACTTCGACCTAATACCAAGTTACATATATTCCCTTCAGCGCAACTATAGTCAAATCTAACAACCTAAACTGCCTTTTCCTAATACGGTGATTAGATTAGCATCGTAATATAGTATATATTCATGTTACATTTTAAACTTTGCATATCGTAAAAATGTTAATTATTTCGTATTAACGCGGAAGGAACTATATAACACACACGTGTTAATACGTCTAAGCCTTAGCTTACGTAATTTGCATTTATAATGACATTCATATTAGTTTGCAAGTTCTGGGATATCGTAAAAAAAGAGAAAAATAAAACCAAAAAATAAAAAAATAAAAACGTATTACAATTTTTATTATATCAATGATCGCCCATCTGATATGGCGTATCGAACGGCACAAAGTATTATCTCAGTTAAGACCGACTACACTTTTTTTTTCTCTCTACCTTATCTACCTATCGTGATTTTGCATCGGATAATGTTATTCATATAACTTTACTAATTATCCATATAGTAATATTATTTAATGACTTTTATTAATGAAGCTTCAAGCTAATACAACGATCTAAACTACTTTTTTATTTTTTTTCTTCGCATACGCAACGATATTCATACAAGTCATTACAAGTTTTGCGTATCGTAAAAATTGTTGATTAAAATTTTATTTTTTTGTTTTTTTCTTTTTTTTTTTTTTTTTTAAACAGAAGACCATGCAATTTACACGTTGACCAAATAACTTTTCACCCCTTCAGATTAATTCTAGTTTACTCCCACCTAATTCAGCTTTTCTCAATTTTTCGCCATAGACAACGATATTCATATAATTTTTTGTTACAAATTTTGCACATCGCAAAAATGTTTAATAATATTTCCTTTTTGTCCCTTATTTTTTTTTCTTTCGGTTTCTTTTAAATACAAAACCACGTAATATACATCGACCAAATAACTTCTCACCCTTTAGATTAATCATACTTTCCTCTCATTTAATTTAGCCTTCGTAATTTGCATAGATAATGACATTCATATTACTATCGGTACGAACTTTGCATATCGTAAAAATAATAAATAATAGGAAATAATATTTCTTTTTTATTGTTTCTTTTTTTTTCTTACACAAGACAATGTAATATATTTCTAGCAAATAACTTCTCTCTCTCTCTCTCTCTCTCTCTCTCTCTCTCTCTCTCTCTCCCGTTTAAATTGACTATATTCTCTTCTGTGTAATCTTAACAAAACTTTGATAATATGCATAGACAATGACATTCATGTAACTTTATATTGTCTACAACGTATAACAAACTAACAGGGTATTATTCCTTACGGGATATCGAGCTTGAACTTCCAATGACAGAGAGAGAAAGAGATAGAGAGAGAGAGAGAGAAATTCTCATCTCTTTTCTTCTACCATCTTCATTCTATTTCCATACCAATCCTCGTGATTCCTCTTTCTGAGCCCTATAGTTAACATTTTCTGTCTCGAAATTCGAAACGTTACGAATTCCTTTGAGAGAGATCCGAATAATTCCCACGAAATTCTAAGGTACAAATCTAATTTCACGATAATCAGTCGGATCCTATTTCAAGATACATACATAGAAGAGACAAAAAAGATTACATTTGTTATCGCTTGATTATTCATTTCTATCCAAGTTCTTACAATATTAATGAAAGAAAGAGAGTAAAAAGAAAAAAAAAACGGAAAGAAAGGATATAAATCAGGAATGATTTATTTTAATGATTAATTTTTGTCCATAGAAACAACAATTACGAAACATTAAAATTTGGAATTTATAAGGGACGCGCTATGTCGGATATTATACGTGAAAGTTTATGTTATTATACAAGTCTCGTTGGACTTGTTGGAATATATATATGTATATTTATGTATTATCTAAGTGCATAGTACAACAATGAATTGAATATATTAACGTACATATCCTGCAAGATTTAATTTAGATTTTACTTCTTTTCTCGCGTATTATATTATTATTAATATATAATATTATTAATATATAATATATTATTATTATTATTATTATTATTATTATTATTATGTTGTTGTTGTTGTTATTATTGTTGTTATTGTTATTTAATGTTAAATGGTCATCGAAAATAATTGTAAAACGTTATAAACCTTTTATTATTCATTTTCGTTCGTAAATATTATTCGACTATTAATATTATCTAGTATTAACGTAACTCAATATAATTACAATTATAAATATGAAATATTTAATTTAAATGGAATTTAACTTTGTTGCTAGACGAGCAAGAAGATACTTACGTTGGACGAAATACATAAACATATGCATATAGATATACATACATATATACATATATACATACATACATACATACATACATACATACATACATATATATATATATATATATATATATATATATATATACACACATATTACGTAGATGCAATTTTAGCTAGGGAACTTTTGTCCCTTTCTCCCATTTACCTCCTGACCTGTTTCTAAACTAACCGTAGTAATACAAGTCTATGAGATCCGTAATATTGTTGTGGTAAGCCATACATGAGAGTAACTGTAGTGGTGGTTTTATAACTCTTTCCTTTTGATGCATTTAAAGCGGCCTTTTTCCTATCTTTCTCTTTTTCTCTTTTTTATTTTTCCGAAATGGTTACGTCAAAATACTTTTTTTAAATATTTTTTATTATTCAATGTGTATTTTCGCGTGCGTGTGTATGTGCGTGCGGATGTATACGTGTAAATTTTTAATATCAAACTTATGAAAATGTCGTATTATCGATAAATCTTCTTAAAGTCTTTACATCGTGCAAAAGATGAATTTTTATAAGTTCAACTTGATGTACGAAAGATATACAGGAGTTGAAGAATATCAAAAGGGAACTGTGTACAGGCAAATATCGTTACAAATTTGAAACTTTAAATTTGATTCTAGGTAACCAGTTTTTCTAAAGTTGATTCAGTAAATATTTCTCTCTCTCTCTCTCTCTCTCTCTCTCTCTCTCTCTATCTCTCTTTTTGTGGAGACTTGATATTTTACATGTACACAAAGAGAAATGTTATAACTAAATTTAAGTTGGTTCTTATTTTTATTAGATATTAGAAAAATGGACGACCCATTTTACTAAAACTTTACTAAAATCAATATTTTGTATACCCTTTACTTTTCTACTTTAATTAATAAATATAAATTTGGCAGAATAAAAAATGTTCTACGAGTTTATGTTAAAAAAGAGAGAGAGAAAAAAAATAAGAAAAAGAAATATAAATATAAATATAAATATAAACATAAATATGAATAAATAAATATATAAATAAATAAATAAATAAATATAATATATATATATATGTATATATATATATATATATATATATATATATATATATAGATGGACAAATAAATAAGTCTAACTTCATCCACTAAAAGAATATAAATCTTCAAAAAAATGAGAGACCCAATCTACAAAAATTGGAACGAAAACGTGAAAAAGCTTAGTTCGTATAAAGAAAAAGAAAAAAGAAAGAAAAGAAAAAAATATGTAAGAGTTATCCACGTTGAGAGGAAGCCTTTGGTTATAACACCCTTTTCATTTTACTCTTTGCCCTCTTTATTTTTTCTCTTCATTTACTCATAATGAACTCTCTTGTGTTTCAGTATTTTTGTAATACTAATTAATTTTTACAAAAGATATTAAACTGATATTAGAATGGAATAAAGTATCTTTCTTTTTTTTTAAAATACTAATTAACTTTTATAAATAATTAATTAATTATAAGATTGACATTAACAAAAGAAAATACTTTATTATATATATATATATATATATATATATATATATATATATACATATATACATACATACATAATAATTAATTTTTTATTAAAAAAAAACCTATACATGTTATTTCACATAGTTCGATCTAACGAAGATATAACGATTTCAAAAACATCTAACAATAAATAACGTCGAGTCAGGTTCGCCGTAAAACTACTATCGAAATAAATTAAATGCCATTTAAATGATAAGTACGAAACTACCTCAATAAATATTAAAGTTAGATCGTAGGGATCTAAAAAAGAAACGTGTTAAGCAAGTTGAATTCGAGATATACTTATACACATTCGATCGAAGATAACACATGTAACGTGTTACGATGGAGATAAAACCCAACGTAAAATAATCTTTACGAGCTATTTCCCATATTGGATTCGCAAAGTGAAAATCCATGATTAATGGGAACGTTAATATCATCGATTGTGCTATCGTCGATTCGGACATATGTACACCACGCACACACACACGCGCGCGCGCCCACATACGCACGCACACACACATATAGCTAGGTATTGGATAAGTGACATTCATAGCGATCTCATAGCGGTTCCTATTGAGCACATGACAATTGCCATAGAGTATACAAGAACGAAATTTATTCAGCTGGAAAATTGATATTGCGAATGCGAGTAATGGGCACTATGACGGCGATGGTGTATCCCTTTGAACGTCGTTATGATACTTGTTAGAGTCAAAGTTCTTTCTTCTTTTACCTTTTTCTTCTCCTCTTTTCCTTCTTATTCTTTTTCTTTTTTTTTCTTTTTCATCAAAAAAATATTTTTTTCTAAGATTAATACATTACGAATTAATATATATATATATATATATATATATATATATATATATATATATATATATATATGTAAATCAAATAGTACGTAAGCGGATAGATAGGTGTTAAAAACGATAATAAAAAGGTTGCGATATATTTTGCATATATGTATATTTTTGTTAACGTTTGAAACAAATAATTTATTCCAATAGGATCATTGGATTGTTTAATCACTTTGCAAATGACATAATTACAATCATGGTTATAATTATATTGAATTACGTTAAAACAATATAATTTCACTAATCGAAAGGAAATAGTAAAACGTAGGAATAACAACGAGTGATAATACGTTTACAACATATTAAAAATATATTTTCGTGGAGCATTTAACATTATAAGCTTTTATTTATCTAACCATAGGTATAATTGTTTTTAACGTTAAAATTGCGTGATTTTAATATCCATGAATAACCATAAACATGCTTGGATATTGTGAAATTATTCTCTTAAAATTTCTCTTAAACCGAAAATTCTCTCTCTCTCTCTCTCTCGCTCTCTTTCTCTCTCTCTCTCTCTCTCTCTCTCTCTCTCTCTCTCTCTCTCTCTCTCTCTCTCTCTCTCTCCTTTTAGAAAGTCGGTGCAAAGAGAAAATAACAGTTAAGTGTAGAGTGTATCGCGTAGAAGTAGGTAAGGCTCGAAGACCGTAACCGTATTTTCACTGGAGTCGCTTTTACCTTGCTTTACCCATGGTATATATATATATATATATATATATATATATATATATATATATACATATATATACATTAGATAGTTGTTGTCATTTATTTTTGGAAACTTTACCATTCCGCAGCGAATGTTGAAAAATGTTGAAAGTTTTTCAAAGGAGACGCTCCTCGAAAGTTTCTTTTATGGCAGCTCATAAAAAGGAAGGAAAAAAATGAAAGAAAAAGGAGAACTATTTTAAACATCTCTCTACTTGTTAATTATTATATATTTCAATTAAGATGATCCCCCCTTTCCCTCTAGAATTTATCTATCCATTGTTTTCAGGTTCAATAAATATCCGACGATCGTCGCAACGTCATTTATTTGATATTAATTATTCGAAACGTAGCAAAGCTTTTGCGGATACGTTAATATTGCAATTACCGATAGAGATATAAATGTTTTTAATTCCGTATTTTAGTACATTGATCGATAAATATCGTCTGATTATTTTTCAATACATAATATCTGTATAAATAGGCACTAGATATTTTTTCAGCTTTCAATTTTAATTTGCAATTATTTTATATTCAAATAAACAATATCACTATAATGCTTTATTCAAAATTACGACACACCTACAAACAAACACACACACAAACACATACACGTTGGCCAGCCTAATATTTATTTCAAATTAATAAATTAATTATATATTATATATTATATATTATATATTATATATTATATATTATATATTATATACATATATATAAATATATTTTTGTATTACGATATAATCTTTCCGATTTCAACCTTAATTAAATATCAACCTTAAATTAATCAATATTAATCAATCAAATTTCAATCTTAATTAATTTTACTTTCTATATAATACAATTAAAAAAAAAAATAAGAAATCGTACTTTATAGATAATCGTTAACGTTAATACATTAAGATTAGTTTATTTTAATAATTATCTAATTACTTATCGATCGGTTTCGTTCATTAATAGTCATTTATATTCCTAAATTGATTCCAGCTTCAACAAATTGCTCTTGCAAAAGGAAGAACTGGAGCAAAAGCACCTACACCTGTTGCAGATCGTTGAAAGTGAGAAAACAGCTAAGTGGCAGTATACACAACAATGCGAGGAGCTTGCATCGGAAATAAAAAAGCTCCGGGCGGAGGTAAGCGATAATAAAATAAAATCCGCTATATTTTTTCCCCCTCATCTCACAACAACCTCGTCCATTTGTACGACGAAAGAAATTCTTCCGTTGAAAGGAAGGAAGAAAATTATAATTTGCATAATAATAATACTCGAAATAATAATATTCGATTACGCAGAATTTTCGTTTCAAAAGAAATCTGTAAAATATTTTTGTTGATTCTATCAATAATAATAATAAAAATATCCTTTTAACGATTTTATCTTTGAAAAAAATGATCACTATTGTTATGCACGATAACTTATCGATATATAATTACACACACACAAATTGTATATATAAATTATCATATTAACTATATTTATTATTATTATTATTATTATTATTATTATTATTATTATTATCATCAATATTACACACATATACATCCACACACATTATACATGCATATATATATTAAATTATTCCTATCATAATATCATATGTTATTATCTTTATTATTATATTACACGTATATCATTCATTCTGTATCGATAAATTTGCATTACAATTTTCGTCATTTATCTAACGTCAAAATTATATACCGACGGTTATTAAGTATGCTTATCAAAATTTATTCATTAAACCGAGCTTTATCTGAAATAACGTTACATATTATGAAGTATGTATATACAAAATGAAATATACATATATACTAATATATACGATTTACATGAATAGATTCCAAGATTGTATATACATACATATATAACCTGTAAAACGAACATTGTCGTTCTGCTCCCGAATGTCTGTCTCTTTCACGACTATCGAATCGAAATAATTAAACAAGACGCAAACGAAGTGAGATCGATTCTAATTTCCATCAGAAAAACGTATAATCAAGAACAGTTGGACAGACCCAAGAAAAAGGAAGAGGAGGTGGAGGAGGAGAAGGAGGAGGAGGGTGGGGTAGAGAAGAGGAAACATACGATCCTTTTTCTCATTGTGTAATGACTATGTAATCTCGATTGACCCAAAGTTACGAACGAGCGTTCCATCCCCCTACTCCCACACACACTCTCTCTCTCTTTCTTCGACACAAAAATGAAACACGCTTTCATAAGGGTCCTCCAAATGGTAATTTCAATGAATCCTATTTACATAACGAAACTCGATACGTCCTCGTTCTCTCGACGGAGTGTAATCTTTTTGGTTGTTTCTTTTTTATTTTCTCTTTCTCTCTTCCTCTTTTTCTTCCTTTGCTCTTTTTTATTTCATTTTTCCTTTCGCCTTAAATTTCGATTTCGCTTAATGCTATACAATTTTAACGCGGTATAGTAAATGATGGTAAGAAGCTCACGAAGGAATATATTACGATAATAGCGATAGCAGGAGGAATATAATATTACGTTTGGTTGAGGAAAAGAGAGAGAGAGAGAGAGAGAGAGAGAGAGAGAGAGAGAGAGAGAGAGAATATAATCCAACCTCGAGAGCTTTCACTTCATTCAAGACGAAGTTCATTTATTAAATTATATGAAGGTTACACGGGAGCAAGATGAACAAAGTGTACGTATATCTATGATAGATTGACGGATATAAAATGTTAAATTTATCCTTAAGTAAAGTATGTTCAGGGTATATTAAATTTTTATCCTAAACTATGTAAAATTGAATAAGAATATATATATATATATATATATATATATATATATATATACACACATAGTTTTTGTTTTTAATCCAACGAGTATG
>OU964975.1:3019290-3031790 GCA_918808275.2 Dolichovespula sylvestris
GAACGAAAGAGCTTGCAGAACGCTAGGCAACAGCTGGAGGATCTGTCACGGCAAATGCATGACGAGGTACTACATACATACATACATATATATGTATACATATATATATTCCTATATATGTATGCATATATACGCTAGTTTACCAAACATTTGCGAATCTAATGGGAATAACGTCTCCTTGAATATATTGATAGTTTCAAGTTCGTAACTTATTTTCTGCGGATATATAATTCAATTAATCTGATTAATGGTAATTCGTTGTTGTCGTTGTCGTTGTCGTCGTCGTCGTCGTTGTTTGAACTATGAAAATAAATCAAAGGATTTTCTTTCTTTTTTTTTTTTTGCATCATCGTTAGCAAATAACGAATAGTAAATTAAAATATAATTAATTATATTTTGTGATATTAAAACTCATATTATGTTCATTCACGCGCGAATTCCTCTTCCTTGGAATAATTTATTTCTTTTTCTTATTTTTCAACTCTTTGAAATATTATATATTTCTATCAAAAAGAAAACAAGAAAAAGAAAAAAATTGATGATCGGAGAGGAGGAAATAAGGACGAAACAAAATAAAGAAGAAAAGAAAGGAAGAATCGCAAAATGAATTATCTTGGGTTTTCAGGTGAGCGAGACGGAAAATTTGAGAAAAAATTTGGCAGTCGAGAGAATGATCGTCGAAGGTTGTGACATACTTTTGGACGTTAATCAAGTATTCGTCAGGCAAGGTAAGATTTAAACGGATACATATATCAATTAATTCGATAAAATCAAAAATGCGGATGCTGGCGTACTCTTAAAAAGAATAATAATAATAATAATAATAATAATAATAATAATAATAATAATAATAATAATAATAATAATAATAATAATAATAATAATAATAATAGTAATAGTAATAATAATAATATTATTATTCATAATAATAATGATGATAATAATAATTTAGGGTTTTGTCATTAATTTACGAACGTTTTATCGTTCGTTGAGAAAACGGAAATACGGTTCTTCCTCACAGTCGGTAAGATCTCGACCGTGGGGGGAATTTGTAGAACCTGTCACGTGCACCCTCTCTTTCGAAACGTTCGAAGGAAAATGAAGAGGGAAGCTGAGAGCTATGCGCATGCGCTCACCCCCTCCCAATCGTCCTTAAGAGGAATCAATGCCAGCGACGACGACATATTCGCGTGCACGAATATAACAAACTGATTTCTCAGGGAACTTGGATTCTGCGCATAAAACAATGTTCAGTAACGTAGATACAAGAAACAAAGCCAGCTAGAACGTTGATATATATAAAAACAAAAAACAAATTCTAAGCAATCATCAAATACATACATACATATATATATATGCGTGTGTGTGTGTATATATGTATATATATTTTATATGTCACGATGATAAGCGCGTGGAAATATATCGTGAAACGTACTTATTAATTTCGTTCGAAACTTTTGACGATCCCGACTTTACGATTAGTTCTGTAAAATATAGTTAGCAAATTTTATTCGAAATAATCATCCACGAGATCTGATATTCTTTAAAATTCGTTACTTTCGTTTTATGCTTAACCATTTAATGATGACGATAACAATAATAATAATAATAATTATAATAATAATAACTTTTATTTATCGAATCGAACGAAATGGATACGTAGGGTTTCCTCAAGGGCATGTTTTTCGCCGAATAGAAAATATCTCTAGATACGATCCTGGCTCCTCGTGCTTAATATCAGATCACATGGTTACCACGCAAACGTTTCCCATCGTAACGTGTCGCACGTTAGAACTACTTCGTCGCGTATTCGATACACGCAACTAACGAAGTACGAGTGTCTCCCGTGATAAAGACGATTAAAATAACACTAGAGATATCAGACGAAGAAAAATTATTTTCCTCGTAACGTTGCGCCTTTTGATCCTTAGTTTTCCTTTTTTTTTTTTTTTTCAAGATTCTCGCATAATCAAGCTTTACCAGATAAAACGAGTGTGTTCATTGAGGTGCTTGCCATTTTGTTACGGCATAGGAAACTCGACATACGGGTAGATTCGCTGTAAAAATTGTATACCTTTTGTTCCCTTGTAAAACAATGGACATTGTTTTTCTTTCGTGGGAGGAGAGGGTGGCGAGGGGGGACCAAATAATCTACAGTTAAGGGCTGCCGGTAGGGACCAAGAATCATTCTAACTTCACGTAATTATATTGAAAAGAAAGGGAGCAAGAAAAAGAAACAAATAGAAAGGAATATATATATATATATATATATATATATATATATATATATAGAAGAAACGATAAACCATTAAAGATCCAGATAATATTATTTTCAATAGGGAAGAATTAAAAAATTCACAAACAAAAAAGGAATCAGAAAAAAAAATCAAATGGAAAGGAGAATTGAACATTGGTCGATCTCAAATCGAAGGAAGATACTTTTTGTTATTCCTTTCAACGATCTAATGTCCTTTCTTTATTTTTTTTTTACTTTCATTTCAGGTTCGCTCGTACAGATCCTAGATAAACCACGAGGAGCACGTAGCAGATTGAGCGCAACATTTGGTAGTAAAAGTTCGACCGATAAGGAAGCTGTCAGACAGTGTTTCCTATTTTCGAATCATTTGTTGCTTACTACGAGACAATCAGACGACGATGGCCGTTTGAATTTGATACCTCAAATCGGCAAGATACCATTATCGGATGCTGTCCTAATAGAAGATCCCTCTGATCAAGGTGTTACGGACGATGACGGTAACATCAGTTGTAAAAAATAATAAACGAGGTTAGATCGTAATGGGTCAAAGAGATTTTGGATTTCTCTTTCGATTGTTTAATATAAATATTTTGGATCGCTTTTCTTTTCTGTTCTTTTCTTTTCTTGTTTTTTATTTTCTTCTTCTTTTTTATCGTCGTATATATATATATATATATATATATATATATATATATATATATATATATATGTATTTATATTTCTAAATACACACACACACACATATATATATAAATAAATATATATATATATATATGTATTTATATATATATATATATATATATGTATTTTTTTATCGTCGTATATATATATATATATATATATATATATATATCGATCCCAAAATCATGACAACTCTTTACGATCTTTATCTCGAAACACGTCACTTCGTATTATTTATTCTACGTTAATCGACGTTAAATTCTCCGTGATAGAGCAGTGATCGTAATACTTGTAGAACTTTCAGTATGCTCGATGTCAAGCGGTATCAGTGAAAGTAGCGGTAGCGGTACTGGCAATGCAAGTTCGCAGCTTCAAAACCGTGACTTCAAGATTGTACTTGACGTGAAATCTGGCGGGCCACAGGTTACCGTACATCTCGTAGCACCAACTATGCAGGTATAATACCAAATTACGAATATCATTGTTCAATACGAATTTATTATTTTTAAATGTTACGAGGAGAAAAATTTCTCTTCTCTTTTTTTTTTGTTTGTCCGTTTCAATAATCCTACTCCATTTTCGTAATTTTTTTATAGGAAAAGGCAGCGTGGATAAGCGATATAAGTCAATGCATGGACAACGTACACTTCAACGATCTATTACATGGCTCGTTGTCGGACACTAGTTCCGTCACGATGCCGCAATCGATTAGGAACGATCCTAAGTTATTCAAGGACGACGTTGACATTAGGTTCAGTCGTACATTGAACTCATGTAAAATTCCACAAATACGCTCGGCCACTCCTGAACGTCTACTACAAAGGCTTACAGACTTACGATTTCTTAGTATCGATTTTCTCAATACATTTCTGTTGACCTACCGTGTATTCACCGACGGTGTTACCGTTTTGGAAGCGTTAAAGAAGGTGTTTTACGAGACTGAACCACCCGATGCACAAATGCCTAGCGGCTCTCTCGCGTGAGTAAGATAAAAAAAAAAACAAATTAACACCAGATTTATCGAACACCTTTGAACAATATTCAACGTTGTATTAATCGTAAATATTAGTCCTTTTAACAATTTGTTTTGTTCTTAATTACAACGAAAAGAGAACAGACAAATTGATTTTATAATATATATATATATATATATATATATATATATATATTATAATTATTTTATAAAATAAATCTCTGCAAATCAGATGTTATATCGATAAAGAAAAAGTGATCGAGAGATCGAACGAATTTTTTTTCTTTTTTTTTTGTAGATCATTAGACGTTTTGGGAAGTAACATGGGCGAGGGTCAAACTAACACGGAGGAACGAAGACGAAGCAGCTTCTCTCCTAGAAGAACGAGCGGTGCCAGTTCTGTTTCAGGTATGGGAATATAATAATTTCGTTGTTTTCCAAATATTATGAAAAAAAAAAAAAAATAAACAAAAAGAAAAATTATTACATAGAAATAACGTTTAAGCCATTTTAAAATGCAGAATTTTATTTGCGTAAAAGTTTTCAAAAAAAAAAAAAAAAGAAAAACAAGTCGACGGATATGTACTATCTATTTATAAATGAAAAAATTGACGAAATTTCGATCGTCGTAATCGTTCGTTATGACGAAAAATTATTTAATTACAATGGACTAAATTATTTATCAATTCAAGATCAAATGTGAATAAAATTTTGTATTTTACGATTATTTGCTTAATTCAGACGTATTGATTCCTCAACGAATATTCACGTACATACCGTACGACGATAAGAAATCGAATGAAATAAAATTGGATTCGATCTAAAATCGAAAATATTTCTTTATATAAATAACATAAGTAGATATTTTATTAACACCATAACTCCTTGGCGTCTTTGGTACCCCATTGTCTTCTTATCCGCATGATAAACGTATTGCCCGTTGAAAATTATTGGACGCCGGGGGGTCAAAAAAATGATAACCTCTTTTAATTAGGATACGAATCAGAAATTAGCGACCGTGATGCTAAAGGACATTACATGTACGAGTTTAACACTGGCGCGCATATGTTAAATTCGAAGACTCATTGGCGTTGCAAAAGATGTGAGTATATCTATTTTGTCTCTCTGTCTATCTCTATTTCTTTGTCTCTCGTCTCTCGTTTCTCCTCTTTCTCTCTCTCTCCTCCCTCCCTCCCTCCCTCTCTCTCTCTCTCTCTCTCTCTCTCTCTCATCTCTTTCTCTTCCTTCCACAAAAAAAAAAGAAGAAATTTATTCTTAATTAAATGTTACACGTGTGCGTGCGTGTAAGCGTTGCCTTTCGTTGCCTTTCGACGAATTCATTGTTCCATTGGCTTAGTGGATGAGGAGCAACAACTAGGATTGATAACGGAGGCGCCATCGATCATGAAACGTAGTCCTACATTGCAATCGTCGAATCCATCCGTGGCTTCTCAATCTCCGGCAACCTCACGAAAAATCAGCATCCGCGTGGACAATGATACGGAAAGTGATGGATGCCATCTTACGATTCCGAAAGTTATAGCCGTATCATCGAGTTCAGAAACGCTTACGGGTATAAAAACAAATGAATCATAATAAATGAATTTTTCATTCGATATAAATTTTTGTTTTCTTCTTTTTCGTCTAAAACGTTAAAAATCTTATATCCATTCGATCGTTACTATTTATTCGCAATAACGTCATATCTGTAATATATCCATCTTTCTCTTTTATTTAACTTACAGCCACGATGTTTTACATTGATCCATATTTAAAAATGATCCAATAAGAAAGAAAAAAACAAACAAAAGAAAAGAAAAACACTCGTGTAAAAGCTCGCAAAGAAAGAAAAATAAAAGAATAACACCGCTAAGAGTGAAAAAATAAAATGAAACAAAGTGAAATAAGAATGAAATAAAACTAATGAAAATGATAATAGTAACAATAATAATAATAATTATTAGTCTTATTATAAATGAAACAACGTGTCAAGTGGCAACGATGAAAAGTTACCTGTTCATGTACCACCACCGACTATCTATCTTTCCTTTATCACGACAAATTAATAGAGATTTATTATCTTTGTCTATCTCTCTAAGTCCTTAATCTAATTACAGATGCGACTGTGATAAGCGCACCCTCCTCGCCGAGCAATCTAAGCTCGGTTACGCTGATTGGATCGACAGGTTCTGGATCTGGATCTGATCCTAGTCCTCAAGAAGGAGGCACGATTTCTAGAGGTATTTCCGAGGAAACTGCTGACACGCCTGTAGCTACAGAAACACCTTCAAAGGATGGTAAGTTCGTATTGTCTCGTAAATTAGTATTTTTTCTTTTTTTCTTTTTTAATAAAAAGAAAAATTAAAAGATCAATTAATTCGTAGTAATTAATTTTTCACGTACGTTTACCTTTTGAGGACATTAACCTCACGGTCGGATAGATCAATTTTGGAACGTAATGATCCTCCGTTGACTTCTAATAATTTTATCTCTATCTGCGCATAAAATTTCCGATCTAATGCTGCAAATAAAATTTCAAATAAATTCGAATTGTTTATTACGATATATGTTATTAACGTATCTCGGATATTATCGTTGAACACGCAGCACCGATTTAATTTAAATTTAAATTTCATTTCTGTTAAAATACATTGAATATTAAACACGGTTACTCCTAAATATTTGACATGTACATAATATATTTTTGGATTAATGCATTTATATTATTTACACAATATATAAAACGATAATATTACAAATCAATCGTTTTCAATCGATGCGTGTGCAAGTATACAAATAAATCAAATTGAAATTAAATCCTTTTCCCGCAGCGAATTAATTGATTTTCAATCGATCGTTAGTTTCGTTATAATTAACATTACAATGAAAGAAAGTAAAATAGATTATAAGTTTTTTCCTTTTTTTTCTCTTTTTTTTTTGGATCAAGAAAAAATAAGTCTGTATAACGATATAATCCAAACAGAAGTACAATTTACGTATGCCGATCCACCGGTGGCGTCAGATAAATCAACGGATTCCACTGAGAGCGCAGAAAAAACACCTACGACCCCTATTACAACATCGACGCCTCGAGCAAAAGAACACGAAATTGAGAAAGAAAGAAGAGAGTGTACTGACAATGAGAAGGCACCGTCGACAGTTGTTCAGACACAAAATACATCTAGTCAAACTCAGTATCAACATCAACATCAGTCTCAGTCTCAGTCTCAGTATCAGCATCAGCATCAGCATCAGCATCAGCATCAACATCAACATCATCATCAACATTACATGGAACATAGAGCGTCTGTTGCCTCAGCGCCAGTTACTGGAATGAGAAGTGGCTCGATTTCTACCGCAGCGGGAGTACGTTTACGAAAATAGAGCAAACGTCGTCTTTTCGAAAAGATCATTTTTTTTATTATCCTCAAATATCCATGCACTCTACGATCCGAACGCACAATCGAAAAAAAAGTATCCTCTTAACACGCAAAATGTCATTGTTATGTGTTTTTATATAGAATCGTAACGAGGATGGTATCGATGAAAGTAAAAAAAAAAAAAAAAAGAAAAGAAACAATTTACTCTTACTAACAATAAAAAATTAGAAAATTAACATCACGATTATTTGGTAGATCAAATTTAGAGAAAAAGAAAAAAAAGTAAGAAATATTTTCATTATCAATAAAGAAATGATAAACGCGTTTATACAATCGTAACGATATTGATATCGATAAAGAAAAAGAGAAACAAAAAGAAAGAAAATATTATCCATTCACTTGACTAACGATAGAAAGTTAACATCACGATTATATAATTGATCGAAGTTTGAAAAAAGAAGAAAATATAAGGAACATTTCAATTAATAACAAATGAACTATGAACGAGCGATTCTTTTGAAATTCATAATTAAAAATTTCAAAATTAATGTACTTAGTAATTAGTATGACATTTATTATAAATTTTTTTTCTTTTTCAAAAATTTATATATTAATTTCTAAATAAAATGATATCCCTCTCTCTCTCTCTCTCTCTCTCTCTCTCGTCTCACACTTTCGCGAAAATAAAATAAATAAATACATACATTAATTTTTTTTATTACCGATAACATAGTCGTTACGGTTGTCATAATGCGTTGCAATATTTTCAAAATTAAACTTGGTCGGTTTAAAAATATTTTTGGGACTCACTTGTACGTATGTATATCTGTGATCATTTTAAATAACATTGTTTTATTCATTATAACTTTCGTTCGTTCGTACAGAATTATTGGGCCAGTAGACGATCGATTCAAGAGACCGAGTTATGCTCATTGCAAGGAAACTTTCAGCATGATCAACAGGTATCCAGTAAAGCCGGTGTGGTAGTGACCAGTTTTCGACAGAGTCAACGAAGGTTGGTTTCGAACTTCGTATAACTCGTACGTGTGATTTTTGTACGTAATCAGAGTGCGCATGTAGACTTTTAAATATACATATATGATATACATACATATATAACTATTATACGCATACATGTTAGACACAATGACAGTATGTATGTACAAATATATATATATATATATGTATGTGTATTACGGTTTGTATTGTTATTCGAATTTAGAATTGTTATTGCGCTGCATTTATTTATTTATTTTTTTTTTTTTCAAATAAAGACGATGGTCTGTAATATTAGGGCTTTCAATATTCGATCATGAATCGATACGTGTTATATTAATGTGTAATATATCTGTAGATATAATAACTTTGTGTACAACGTGCGTAAAAAAATTATCTCTATTTCGTTGGTCACTTGTTGAGAAAAGAAAGAAAGGAAAAAAAAGAAAGAAAAAAAAAGAAAGAAAAAAAGCAAAGAAAAAGAAAAAACCAAATCAATTAAATGTGGATGAAAAAAACAAAGTAAAAAAAAAAGAAAATTACTTTTCACGTTTTGTACGCATTGGTGCTTTATCATATCATTATTAGCATTCTAATTTACTGTCCGTATCTTTTGATAATTATTGTACATGTAACGATTCTTTTTTCTTCCATACCTATCTTTTTATACTTATACGTATTTATCGCATACGCAATATACATATTATTATATGTATATATGCTATCTCTATATCATCTATAATAACATTTATTTATTATTGTAATAATAATTTCTAAAGAGGCGATAGAAATTATATATATACACACACACATATATATATATGTGTGTATATATATATATATATATATATATATATATATATATATACATATATATATAATTTCTATTTGCGTAGAACATAAAGTTTTTCCCTGATCAATCTAAGTTTGAAAAATTAGCTTATCACCGTACCCGGGAATATATTTCTATTATTTGTATAATCGTCGTTTTAATTAAACTGTAATTCATATGTTGTTTTGCGTCATTCATAGCATCGGACCCCAACCTATTTGGTAAGTAAGTGCGTTCATCTGTGCTTTTTGTAAATGATGCTATTATTTATTATTTACAAAAAAATTACGCATGACGCATATACTTTGTCAGCTTTTAACGTAATATATTATCTTAACGATATCTATCTATCGCTTGCCTGTGCTTTCATTAGTCAAATTACACTTACTTACACACATACGCATACACATACACACACATATATACAGATAAAAAAATACATACACATATAATTTGCATAGGTCCCGTTTGATTTTGATCTCACTACTCGTGTGAATATTTTCTAATTAATTATCTTCTCTTTCACGTATACGAATCTATACGAATATATACGTTTATTCGTATGAATTAAACGAAATAGAAATAGTTCCGAACATCGATAGTATATGCCTATGCTCACTGCTATAATTTTACACGTTGTACGTTTGCCGGGCTAGTCGATTAGATTGCACATTAGAACGTAGATTAGACGAAATTTTACGCGATAATCAATAATAAAGATTAGTGGAACATACAGAATAAATTATTAGAGTCGATGTCGACGTACAGACAAAGAAAATGAAAAAGAGAAAAAAGTGACGAAAAGAAAGAAACGAAAGAAAAAGCGCGATATATATATATATATATATATATATATATATATATATATATACATATATAAATATATATTTTAGATTTACCATACGGTTAGAGCCAATTGAGAAAATAAATTAGCGAATCGATAATTACGATTCTCTGTAATAGATCTTTGTTATTAGCCGATCGATATCGAACTACCAATTAATTTGTCATACCTCAGGAGCAGTACATCAACGGCAGCAACTGCCTTCGCTATAGCAACTTCAGCTTCGAGTAATCCACCCGACAAAGTACCTGGTAGATGCAGCGTCAGCGATGGAAATCATCGGACAGGTTCATGCCGCGATAAAAATAGAAGAAAGGAATCGGTTATGTCAACCGCGGCTACAATGCGTGTACTCAACGTTCTTCGGCATTGGGTATCGAAGCACGCACAAGATTTCGAATTGGATCAGAAATTGAAAAACTTGACCATCGAATTCCTCGAGGACATCATATATAGTCCTAATCTTTTGCCGGCCGAACACAAAGCAGCTAGTCAATTGCTACGATTGATCACCAAGGAGGAACCCGAAAGCAACAAGGTCGATCTCAAGAAGCTGTTGACTCCACCCACGGTGAGAGTTTATTTTAAAGATTATAATAGAGCTTTGAAAAAAAAGAAAAAGAAAAAAATTAATTTATTACAATGATCCTTAGACGTACGATGATTTTATTCCTTTTAAATGATTTCATAAATAATTAAAAAGAGAAAAATAATGTGACGATTTAATGATCGTCCATCGTGATATTAAGGAAATTTAAGTCGCGGCGTATTTTACCGTTTATTTTTATAGGGCGTTCACTTTGATGCGACAAAAGATATTAAGTGATTCGATTGAAAAAATTTTTCTTATCATTTGCCAATAATTTTTATCGTTTATCAAGATGAAGTAATAATTCTTATTATTTGTCGAAAAGTTTTTTCGTATTATTTGTCGATTATAAATAATGGGAGAAAATTAATTCGTTAAAAATTATTATCAAGCGGAAAGATATGTGAAATCAATTTTAATTTGATTAATTATACAAAATTAGTTATCGAATATCAATATCTGTTGGATAAGTTCAAGTAAGTTTCGTATGGATTAATCGCTAACGAAATGAATTTTATAGTTCAATTAATTAGCTTCCAAATGTATTTATTTTTTTTTTCCTTTTTTGTGCATAATCGATTAAAAACTTATTTCCGAAAATAGAATTTTTTTTTTTATTACAATGTTTTTCCTCTGTCAAATAAATTTCAGTTTAATCGATTAGACTTGCAAAACTCGAACGTTAACGTGATCGATCGTACAAATTATTACAGTTGAACGTATAATTAAATAAAACAAAGAATACTATTTTTTTAATCGATCATAGGTGGCAAGTAAGGAAAGTATCGAGACTTTATCAGCACTGGAAATTGCCGAACAAATGACGTATCTGGATCATCAGATATTCGTATCGATCGCTAGCGAGTAAGTAGAAAATAATTTTACGAATTTTTATCACGTATAACGACGAAAAGGAAAGGAGTTATAAAGAAAAAAAAAAGAAAATAAACAAAAACAAAAAAGGAAAGGAACAAATTTAATAACAATATATTCGTTACACAGAGAATTTCTTGGCCAAGCCTGGATGAAGACGGACAAAGCTACACGTGCACCTCATATTATATTAATGACGAAAAGATTCAATGAAGTCTCCCAGTTAGTCGTTTCAGAGATCATCCGTCGAACAAATATGTCCGGTAGGGTAGCAGCAATCGAAAAATGGGCAGCAGTTGCGGATATCAGCAGAGTATTGCACAATTATAACGGAGTATTACAAATTTGTGCTGCGTTCACCAATACCAGTGTTTATAGGCTGAAAAAAACCTGGGAGAAGGTTTCGAAAACGGTGAGATGATTAATTTAATTTTTATTTTTAAATTTATTATATATGTATATATATATTATTATTATTATTATTTCTTTATTACTAGTATGAATACATTTTAGTCGCATCAACATGATTTCTTAACAAATTAAATTAATTTAAATTAAGATATCTCATAAATAAATAATTTTTTGATATGCAATCATAAACATATAATTCCATTAATATATATATATATATATATATATATATATATATATATATATATATATACAGTTGATCTTTCTATATATATATATATATATATATATATATATATATATATATATATATATATATATATATATATATATATACAGTTGATCTTTCTACGTCCTTTACACGGCCATTTACAAAAAAGATTATTACTGCCATATTGTAGGCAATCCTGTACCGTAAAATCTTTTTTCTATATCTGCAAAAAACAAAGTCGATACTCGAGTAGATCAAAGTTATCGATTTCACCCTTTTATAAATCTTTATTTTTCATTTGATTTTATTTGATATCAAATAATTTTTATTCAATATATTATATATATATATATATATATATATATATATATATATGTACACATATTATAAATATACGATATACAATGTAATAATATAATAAATTACAACGTAATTTGGTGATAAAGTTCGTTC
>OU964975.1:3036790-3069290 GCA_918808275.2 Dolichovespula sylvestris
ATGTACAGAAAGAATTAGATTTATATGCTATGCCGACGTCTTTCATTTGGTTGCTTCTTTGCAATCGCTCTTTCTCTTTCTATCTCTCTCTTTTTATCTCTCTCTCTCTCTTTCCCTCTCTCTCTCTCTCTCTCTCTCTTTCTCTCTATCTTTACCAATCTGTCTTTCTCTTTTCTGTCTTACAAACTTACGAAAAAAGAATTTCTTATCAGCGCTTCAAGCAACGATATATCGAGAAATTTGCTGAGAAATACTCTAATAAACTTCCTAGTTACTGTGCCAACAAACTTATTGACTGGTACAGACTCGTAATAAATTTCGAATATAATTGCGTCTTCAATTACTTTTTTTTCTTTTTTTTCCATAACGGCAATTATAGATAGATAGATAGATAGGCTTTATGAAATTAAAGAAAAACAAAAAAAAAATTGAATAAAAAAAAATATATCATTTCAGAAATACTACGAAAATATATTTGGATATCTGTCTTTCTGTCCCGTAAATTTCTAACATGTAATTACGTTCTATCCGTATATAATTATCGTAAATTCACGAGATATTAGATATACATTAGTTGATTATACGTCGTTATGAATATTCTGATATGAAAGATAATTATTATAATTAAGCTAATGTCTAATATCCTAATACATACTGCATACAATTTAAATTACTCATAATTTCTTTGTTTCTTGCTATATATATATATGTATATATATAAGATAAATTATATAAGATAAATTATATAATATAAATTATATACATATATATATAAGATAAATTATATAATATAAATTATATATATATACATATATATATATATATATATATATACTTATATTATGAAATTAAACGATAAGAATCCCGTGTGTTATAACATTCATTTTAAAATCAACGAAAGGTTGAAAAGTTCTTTGAATTAAGATAATCGAAGAGATTGATAATATACATTTCTAATAAGATATATATGTACACACACACACACACACACACACACACACACACATACAGAAATATACTTAGATGTATATAGTATATATATTACATGTTACATGTTACATGTTATATGGTATATATATATATATATATATATATATATATATATATATATATATATACACACACACAAATATATGTATAACATGTTAATCTCTAATGAAAGCTAAACATCTATTAAAGGTACACGAATGAATATCACATTAAATATATAAAAGAAAGAAAACTATGAAGACATCTAGCACGTCCCAAACTGCCGATAAGTCGTACGAAAATATTACTGCAGTCTCGTGTCAAGTGCCTGCAATATGAGATGCATTGGCAACCGAAAACATTTCTTATTGATGGACGTGTGCCCCTTATCGATAAAACGTTGGAAAAGAGAAAATTGGAAAAAAGGGAAAAAAATGGGAGAAAAAAAATTAAAATATAAGAGGGTGTGTCACGATTCTTTCGTTTCTCTCGATCAAACATCAAATTTCATACATATATGTTTGAACAAGAAATAATGGAGTAGTTTAAATCGTAATTCGTGTTTTTTTTCATCGTTTTTGTCTTTTCGGTTTTAAATATATCGACTTTTCTCCTCTCCCTCTCTCTCTCTCTCTCTCTCTCTCTCCCTTTTATAAAATCGTATCTGCTTATGAATCAGGATGCATGATACGTATAAAGAAGTATATATACAAACGTATTCGATTCACTTCGAGAAAAGTATCGAACACGTCTCAAGAGGAAAAACTCTCGACGAACAGTTTCATTATCGACAACTTACGTGAATTATATTATTCGATTCTATAGATATCCAGGGGAAAGTTTTATTGCAGGCAATCAAAACTTACTGGAATGCATTTGTTCAAGAAAGAAAGATAAAGAGAGAGAGAGAGAGAGAGAGAGAGAGAGAGAGAGAGAACGAGAAAAATACAAATGGAGTATTAAAAATCATGATATATATTTGTTTCTTATGTATATATGTATGTACTAATGTATATATTAATTTAACTAATCACTTATATATATTTGAATGGATAGAGTTAAAAGAAACGATAAAGAATGAGAGAGAAAGAGAGAGAAAGGGAGTAAAGTGAGAGAAAATTATCCGACAAACAGACAGAGACGGAGTACTAAAAATCATGATATATTGCATAAATACATTTGTTTGGAAAAGTATGTTTCGAAATCGTACTTCGATACGAAATGATTTCTATTTTTTTCATTTCTCTGTTTATATTCAATATAAAAATCGCTATTTATTTTAATTAATTTATATATTTAATTAATTACTTGATATATATAATAAATAATCTAATAAATATTTTGTTTAACTTTTGTCACGCATAAACATATATATGTACGTGAGCACTATAACATGAGTTAACAGGATTATCGAATTTAAAGAAAAAAAAAAAAAAAGAAAAAGAAAGAGACAAGGAAAAGAATATTCAATCTTCTTTACATATAACATATAAACACTTCGTTACATATTAAAGAGCAACATAATTGTAGATTAAAGTAGAAAGGATTATTCTATTGAAAAAAATATTTCGAAAATATAATGATATATACTTACGACTTATCGGTATATCTACGAGAGACGTGACTACAGTCCGATATTCCTAATTGTCTTCTAACCTTCGAGATATTATAGTATAAGTGAGCTTTAAGTTTAACGAGAAAGGAAACAAAAAGAAAAAAAAAAGAAGAAAAAAGGATAAAAAAACAAAAGTAAAAAAAAATTGAATAATATAATGAAATCTAAAAAAGGTACACGCACGTTTCCTTAGCTTTCGACCTTTTTAGCGATCCATTTTACGCTACATAATCGCATGTGGCGTAAATCCTATCGAGTTATTCAAAGTTTTTCCAAATTTTGCTTTCGTCGTGTCACGAATATAAATCAGATCTGTGTGTGTGTGTGTGTGTGTGTGTGAACACTTAAGAAATAAATAAAAAGTTCTCGGAAATGCGAAATCTATTTCGATATCTTTACATTATACATACATATATATATATATATATATATATATATATATATATATATATATATATATACACGAAAGATAAGGAAAAAGATAAAAATAATGTTGACGAAATGCGTTAATAAGATCACCAAACGTGTGTTTCGTTAAATTGCGTGTGTAAATGAGACTGCAAAACGAGAAAATCACAAAAATATGGCATTGAGCCTGAGTTTATCGTACTTTATCGACGTTCCTTTTCAAGATATTCTAGTTAAAACTATGCGGGATTATTAATCGATCACAAATCATCAGCTGGTTGTGAGTAAATGTTAATTAAATATATCAATACGCTTACACAGGGAATAGAGAACGAATAAAAGCGATAGCGAACAATAAACGTTTTCTTTTTTTTCTTTTCTGTTCTGTTCTGTTCTTTTATTTTCTTTTTCTTTTTCCTTTCTTTCTTTATTTCTTTTTCTCTCTTTTATTCGATTGGAAGGAACGATCCGCCGTTAACGAGAGCCAATTAATTTTTTCTAATGTACTTTCCTCACTAAGATTATAAAAGAAACCAACTTTCGATTATTCATTCGAATAAGTATGAAACTTTGCACTTCAATTCTCCGAGCCAATATCCATTTAAGTTACCGTTCGTAATAAGACTAAATGTTATTAATTAGATTATAATTTCAAAACAACAATGAAATTATATATATATATATATATATATATATATATATATATATATATGTATATATGTATGTATATTATCGACGAATCGTTTCTTCGTAATACGTTACATAATATCGACGTTCTTCGACATTTTCCTCTCTCTCGATATTCCTTCTCGACGTACTGTGTAAGTGATATTATTATATCATAATCGTATTATACCGGTAACCTCGTTAAAACAGAGAATCAAAAAAAAAAATAAATTAAAATTAATAAATAAATAAAAAAAAAAAAGGAAAAAGAAAGAAAGAGAAAAGGAAATAAAAGTAATGTACAATCGTCAAAATGCGAACGATAGTTACACGGGGACGAATGGACGAAGCAATCGAGGTTTAGCTGTTGTTCTAAATGTTATCTATGATTCAATCGAGATTTTAATGTTACATATATATATAAGCTAACTAACAGATTAAAACAATAATAACAACAAATAAGAAACAAACAAACAAAATCGTATTAACTTGATCTGTACTGAATTATATTGAATTAAATTTAAATTTAAATTTAAATTGAATTGTATTGAATTGATTTGAATTGAATTGAATTGAATTAAGGAAATAAAACAAAAATAGAATACTATGCGGTATATATAAATATATATATAACAAAAAAAAGAAATTATAAAAATATCGCAACAATATTATTAACAAATAAGAATTACAAAGTAAAACCTACGATCTTTCTTGTTCTGACAAATGAAATATAAATAAACAATAACATAGCGAAAGAGGTAAAGATAAAAAAAAAAGAAAAAGTAAAAGGAAAAAGGTGGGCTAATATCTATATCTATATCTATATCTATATATATATCTATCTATCTATATATATATACATATATATATATATATATATATATATATATATATCTTTGAATATTATACATTAATCGTTAATGCTGTTTATTGTCTATCAAACATTTTATATCTTCGGTCTGGATACATTAAAATAGAAAATATTCTTCTGTAGACAATGTAAGTGACGTTATTTCAACATTATCCAACGATCCCTTCTTGTTACATCCCTGATCCCAATTGGTATATCTTCAAATAATCGAGTTTGGGAGTGAAATCGTGCGGACGTGTAAACCCCCTCCCCCCTCCCCCCCCCCCCAAAAAAAAACAACGAACGAAGATAAAATCTCCAAAAGGATAAAATATCAAAATCATTTAGTCGATTCTACCTCTCGTGTGGTATGCCAATCGAAAGTCAAAATCTGACAAATGCGCGTAGCCGATATTCGCGCTTGATTAGCACAGCGCGATAGGAAAAGTAGCAAAACCCAAATGATAATGGCTGGCGATCGGATAACGCTCGCGTCCGCTGATGTCACGGACTCGTCGAAATTGCTGGTACTTTCGTATATATTGCCAGTTTATTTACCGAATGTGCAAACTTAATCCAGCGTGTAATTACAGCAACTAAGTGGATAACGAACCAAGAACCGTAACACTTAGTTATTGTAGTTGAACACGCGATATCACAAAATGGCCATCGCTTTGGCAGCACCACTTTCTCTCTCTCTCTCTCTCTCTCTCTGTCTCTCTTTCTATCTTCCTCTTTCTCTCCTTCCTCATTTTCTCTTTACGATACTCTTCATTGGAAGAGAATCGTCTGATATTTTTCTGTTCTGTTTTTTTTTTTTTTTTTGGAAAGGAATAAAAACTTTTCTCTCGAACGCGTGGTATTTTTTATAATGTGTCTATATTTTCAAAATTACATATATATTATATGTATATTTAAAATCGTCAATTTTATTTCATTTCTTTGACGTTAAATTAATTGTTAGTTGTAGTATTCGAGGATTTTTGTTATTCCCACAAGTTGCACCACATTATAAGTTCTGTATTATATATACATATTCTTGGACATCGAGAAAAAATTGGGTTATAGAATGAAACCTTGAAGGAAGTATTCTTTGTATTGTTTCGTAAACTCTTCCGTCAAAAAAGAAAAAAAAAACAAGAGAAAGAAATAAAAAGTAATGCTATACAAGATATACAATAAATACGAATAAGTGAAAATAATGGAAAAATTACATCATCATAATTTGTTGCATTTTATTTAATTAAAACCAAAATTTTTGTAGTTATACGTTATTTCCTATTTTATTTTCTGTTTCTTCATGAACAAACAAATCAAATATACATGGTGTTTCAGCTAAAGAAGGTCGCCTAAATATTCCCTTTGTTTTTTCTTACTTTGAATGGTTTAAATAGAGGAATCTTATGAATAGTTTATATATATAGTTTATATATATATATTAGTATAATGTTATGTATGTTATAGGCGGCCTCCTTTAGCTGAAACACCCTCTATATTTAAAAAATAAAAAGAAAAATGGAAATAATAAAAGAATTACGTTATTATAATTCTATGTTATTTTATTAAAAAAAAAAAAAAAAAAAAAATTTCTGTATACATATACTATATATATAGGTGCGTGTATGAGCGTGCGTGTTGTATACCTACGTGACAGTAAACTACAAAAAACATTTAGTATCTAATTCTTCGACCGAGGTGTATATTGAAATGATTAAAAAGGTGTTCGTTAGTAAAAAAAAAATGTTTCCTCGATAACGAGAGGAAATAATTTGAAGAAATTCATTCGGTATGACAGTAACGTAGCGAGACATTAACGCCAACATTTTTCTTTTACCTTTCTCTGTGATGATGAATTAAGAAAAAGTAAGAAAAGAGAGAAAAAGAATAAGAGAAAGAGAAAAAGAAAAAGATAGAGATAGAGAGAGAGAGAGAGAGAGAGAGAGAGAGAGAAAGTGAGAGAAAGAATGAGAGAGAATAAATAAGAGAGAAAGAGAGAGATAGATAGAGAAGTCTCGTGTTCTGCTGCTGGCGTATACATTCATTTCCTTCCCGTTTGTCGTAAAGCAGTGGTATCGGCTCGGCTCGACTCGACTCGCAAGTTCTTAAAAAAGAAAACCTTACAGGAAATACGGCCTTAAGGCAGCTTTCAAAGTTATTAAAAACAATCCATTTACGTGGACTCCGCGGGATTTTTCATTCGTCTCTTCTTTGACGGCAAACGCGGGAATGGACTTTCTCGTCGCGCTTCATTCTTCTCGTACTCGACATCTCTTTCTCTCTCTCTCTCTCTCTCTCTCTTTCTTTCTCTCAATTTCTTTATCTCTCTGCTCCCATTGGAGTCGTTCTTTAGCCCGTAGCTCGTGTTCCTTCAGCGAACTATGAACGTGAGATACTTGTGCCTTAATAATGAACGGTTTCTTAACGGCGAATACCCACGTACATATCTCGCGATCTTAAACGAATACACGCGAATATATATATATATATATATATATATATATATATATATATATGTATATATATCTTTTATTGTTTTATTATTTTTTATTCTCTTTCCGAAAATCCTTGCCCTTAGAATTTTCTTCATACGAAATAAGGAGGAGAAAGAGGAAGAGGAATCACTGCGTATCGCTTTTTTTTCTCTCTCTCTCTATCTCTCTTGTTTTTCTCTTCTTTCTCCCATAGGATTTGTCTTCCTTTCAGTTTTGAAAAGAAAAATGAAAAGAAAAACACAGGCACAGAGAGAGAGAGAGAGAGAGAGAGGGAGAAGATACGTCTCGTTAAATATCTTTTCTTTTTCATTTCTTTTCTTATTTTTCTCTTCTTCTTCTTAACTTTTTTTTTCTATGTTTTACCAAAAAATCCCACTCAATGAAAATATGAATCCGGGCGAAGATCGACAATTATTTTCGAAAGCGATGTACATTAACTAACGACGTTCTGATTCGTTAGCGTTACTCCCTTTCCATATCGACTTTCCGCGTTCGCAATAGCTTGCGCTAATTAAACATCGGATAAAATAACTAGTGCATGCCAAGAGAAGAAAGAGAGAAAGAGAGAGAGAGAGAGAGAGAGAGAGAGAGAGAGAGAGAGAGTTGTTTTACGTACGTTATACAATAGTCGTCGTTGGTATAGGTATATTGTAGTTGTATAGCACAAAACATGTTCATGACGAGCGTCAACCTCACTAGTCTACTCCTATGTGTCCAAAGTCGTTGATGTTTGAAAGGAATCGTCGAGTCATCGAACGTCATTCTCTTTATATTACACGTCCCTTGTAATATATACCTCGAATCTGATAATTTAATAAGACGTCAGAAGACAAAGAGCTTTTGGAACACAACCTAGCCAATTAACTCCATATATACCTACATATTGTGTATGTATATATATATATATATACATACACATTATATAATTAATAAAACTAATGTTATATTATTTTTGTTACGTAATAACTATTAATATGATATTAGTTATATATATATATATATATATATATATATATATATATATATATATATAATAAAATAAATAGGTAATAAAAAAATATTTTGTTGGATTAATTGCACTTAATACGGAATGACATTAACGCGGCGAAAATGTTACAAAATTAGATTCCCTCTCTTAAATCGAATCAACGATACGCTGAAAGAAATAATATTACGAGTATACGAATGGGTTTTTAATTTGTCGAAAATTGAATTTTTCTCGTGGTTATAAATTTCATAAGGTATGAAAATCATTTGTAAATTACGTGTGTTATCGTATAAAATTTTAACGAATTTGTTAAAAGACAAAAAAAAAAGGAAAGAAACGAAAAAAAAAAATGGAAAAAAATAGTATACCCTTTTTCATTACTTCGTTCCATCAATACAAATTTCCTCCGAAAATGTTTCATTCTCTATCAATTTCGAATATCTCCCTTGGAATACGTATTTTCAATAATTTAATTTTTTTTACTAGTTATTTCTAATTCGTCTCGTTTCGTTTCGTTTCGTTTCGTTTCGTTTCGTTTCGTCGTTTCGTATATATCGTAACGAATCGATTACTCGTTAAAATTGAATTCGTTACGAATATATAAAGTTTTTTAATAATTTATTTCGTATAAACGAACGACGAATTATTTCAATGAGGAACGTTTCGTTTAGAAACATTGAATGATCACAAGATTAAAATCATTATTTCAATAATGCCATTACGATTTTCTCTAAAATAATATTTTCTTTTCGACAATCAATTACCACAATTTCGTTGTATGTTCAAATAAAAAGCGATCAATCGTATAGGATGGAGAAAACAGTTTTTTGATTGCATTATTTGAATTCGTTATTGCGTAATGACGACAAACACATATATGTATATATTTCGATATAATCGATATAAAGAATGCTTAACGTTCAAACTAAATATATTTCATAATATTGAGATTGTCGAATAGTAAACTACGTTTTAATCCAAATATAATCTCACCAAGCTAAGTACATTATCTGATTCTTTCGTATTTTATCATATATTCTCCTTCAAAACAAACAAAAATGTCGATCGTTATCCGATACTAATAAACAAGGAAAAACCAAAGAGAAGGAAAGAAACACTGTTAACTCAAATAGTACAAAAATTCAACCTTCTCGTATTATTTCGCTATATCTCTTTTCGAACGCATATAAAATTAATTTGATCAAAACAAACGTGTTTACGAGTACGTACCAGTAAACAAAATTATTGCGATCGTTTGATACTAATTCGATTGATTAAAAAAGAAAAAACAAAAAAAATTAGAAGGGACAAATTGTAGACTCCTGGTAGACTCACGTTGTCGAAATTATGAATTAACCATGTAGTTGTCGTTTAGGTTATGTTGCTAATGTCGCATAATCGTCATTTTAATTGGATAATAATAAAGAATAGTAGAATATGACTATCTATCTATCTATCTATCTATCTATCTATATATATATATATATATATATATATATATATATATATATATATATATATATATAACAAAGTACAGTATTTATATGACACCTAAAAAGTGCTTATTTAAATTAATTAAAAACGTTGAATAAGAGTATAAAAATTAAAATATATAGTTGCGTTATTACGTTTAAGCTTACGGCAGTAATGGGTTTTACCTTCTCCGACGGACGGTCACACGAGAACTGAAACTAAAGCAGAATATACGTCTCGATTCTCCGTGTCCTTGTCGCTTTAATAATACATTTGTTTTGTTTTCGAATATTAAGTCGTATTAAAAGCAGGAATGTTTTGGTTTCGATGAACGACATTGACATTCGATGATGTCATACCATTTCGTCTCAGTCGTCCGTACTATCTACATACGTTTCTAATCTGTCTCTCTCTCTCTCTCTCTCTTTCTTTCTCTGAAGAAATCAATTGTTAAATTGCCTTTTAAATATTTAATATTCGGTAAATATTAATTTATATATTTATTATAACAATAACAATAATAATAATAACAATATTAACAATATAGTTATAAGTTATGCTTACTGTTAATACAATATATTATAATTGTAAAGATGCAAATTATATTTACTTTTAATATAACATAACATATACATATAATTGTATTAAATATATCATACGCAATATGGTTAGACATACAAATTCTAATTATTATACATAAAAATTTGTATTATAATACATACAATTCAAAATTCCAATTAATATACAATACAAATTCCAAAGACATAAATACATAGAAGGTTTAATATGTTATACAAATGTTCGTACTTTCCTACCAAGTATAGTATAATATAATTATACTGATATATAAGTTATACGATAACTTTCAACTTAGCATAATCTTTCGTTTAATCCTCTCATCGAATATCAAATGAGTTATATTGAGTTAAGCTTATATATGTACCTATGTACACCGAACAATAACCAAACACTCGTAGAGTTATAAGTATGCATTAAACATTCAATCCCTGTCACGTTCTTACACTTGCAATGAAGAGCAAATACTATAGCTATGTGTGTATGTTGTATGTATGTATGTATGTATGTAAGTCTTTCCTGTATACGAAAGCGGACGAATGTAATCATAGGTAGTCGTTAGACTATTCATCGAAAACAAACAATAGAGAAAAATTGATAGAATAGTGTGGAAGTTGTGGGTGGTGGAAGGTGGGGGAGGCTTCGATCAGATCAGGTATAGGCACACATTTTCTCTCTCTCTCTCTCTCTCTCTCTCTCTCTCTCTCTGTCGTTTGTTCGCTCTCTTTCCTCCAATATATAATCGTATTTGTACACATTCGGGGAGAGGGTTGTGACCTAGGAGAAGTGTCGTTGAACCGTACCATCGCCGTAACGATGAAAAAAGAAAAAAATAAAAAGGAAAATAAAATAAAATAAAATAATAAAAAAATAAAATAAAATAAATAGAGAAAGAAAGAAAAATAACGAAAGAACAAATTGGACCGTTATTAATTGCGTAGACCAAGCGACGCGCGCTTTTAATTACTACTCTTTTAATTAAGGCCATAATTATGACCCGTCCTACGCTATGTCGTAGGTACCAGTGTCCTATGTATGTATTTCTGTAAATTCTCAAGCGTACTGATACCGACGTGCAGCTATGTTATTTATACATAAATATATGTATCTATGTATCTATGTCTCTTCCTGTCCCTTTTTAAACGTATGCTATATCTCTATCTCTATCTCTATCTCTATTTCTCTCTCTCTCTCTCTCTCTCACTATCTCTCTCTTTCTATATATATATATATATATACATTTCTATTTCTAATCTATAGTTCTTCTTCATTCTCTTTCTCTTTCAAATGTGCTTGTATATGTACTATATGTACTTATATATATATATATATATATATATATATATATGTATGTATCGTTAGACCTTAATCATGTGAAGTCGACCGACCGCGTAATCGTTTACGTGACATTCTCTGTACGTCGGAATAACGTTTAAATTCGTACGAATAAATAAGAAGAAAATGGAACAAACAAACAAGCAAACAAATAAATAAATAAATGAAAAAATAAATAAATAAAATAGAAAAAGAACGTTTGAAATAATAGATGTCGATATAAGGTAATCCAAAGAAGGAACAAAGAGGATAAATATAATATTGAAAATATGAATAAGGCAACATTTGATGGTAAGTCAAGCGTTTAAATTGTTTCGAGTTTCATCGAGCTGTTGTTCCAGTTCTAGTATGGTCCCATTCTCTTCGCTTCTATAATCGGATACATGTACATAGAACGTGCAAACAATCAAACAGGCCTCTTTAATGGTACGGGTTCAACGGCAAGCTTATGCCACATAAGGTGGTTATACGTTCGAATCGAATGCAAATGCTCGTAAGCGTTGCCCTAATTGAAAGAAATTTGTCGAGTAGACCAAGACGTATTTCGTAAAAGTAGCAAGTCCATGGAGAGTAACCCTTTTAAATTTCTCCTCTCTCCCTTCACTATCCGCCTCTCCATTACTCTCCTTTCCTCTCATTTCCTCACCTAACCTCGCCTCATCTCTCCAACCCTCCCCTTTCCTCTTCTACGAGCTTCTCTCTTTTCTTCGTTTTCTAAGACTTCCTATCTTATTTCCATTTAATTTTCGTTCCCACGAGAACTTCGTTAATAATAACAAGAAAAAAGAAAAAAAGTAACGATAAAGGTAGAGAGAGAGAGAGAGAGAGAGAGAGAGAAAGAGAGAAAGAGAGAAAAATAAGAAAAAAAAAATAGAAAATATAATGGCGAAAAAAGAAGAGATCGATTGATGGAAAGATGGTTGGGTGCGATAGAATCTTTAGGTAAAGTTATAATTAATTATATATATTTATATGTGTGTGCGCGCGCACGAGAGAGAGAGAGAGAGAGAGAGAGAGAAAGAGAGAGAGTGTATGTGTGTGCGCGCGCGCGTTTATATATATACATAGTTAAGGATAGATAGATAGATAGATAGATATATAGATAGATAGAGAGATAGAGAGAAAGAGAGAGATACATTGTGTCGCATCAGAGCGTTTGTGTTCCACACTTTTTAATTACGCACTCTGGACGAGGAAGGATGTGGTAGATGGTGGAAGGTGGTTAGGGATAAAAGGGTGAGTCGGGGGTTGTACAATAAAAAAAGAAATGTTTCGAGAAATGTGAGAAAACGTGAACACTCGAAAAAAGATTAAACGAGTTTTCTCTCGTATCTCTTCCGCTGCTAATTACTCCTACAAAGTTTATTTTACTTTGCCAGATCTCTCTTTCTTTCTCTCTCTCTCTCTCTCTCTCTCTGTCTCTATCTCTCTTCTATATCTCTCCCGCAGGCGCGTAAAAATGGTCTTAAGTTTTTCCGTTTCTTTCGCTTATCCTCCCACCCTTTCTTCCCAATTCACCCACCACCTTATTCTCTTCCGTCCTCTCTCTCTCTCTCTCTCTCTCTCTCTCTCTCTCTCTCTCTCTCTCTCGATCGAATTATATTTTTTACGGTAATCGTCCATCGAGAAAGTTACGTTTCTATAATCGATACTTCGAGCTTCCTGTCAACTCTGGAAAATATCGAGATTATTTACTTTCGCGCCGGTGAATTATTTAATTTCCTTCTTCTTTCCTTTTTTTTTTTTTTTGTTTTTATACCGAGCTTAATGTTATTAAAACAAATGCAATTTCATCGGATAACCGTCGATATTTCGAATAACGTTTGGAAATGGAAGTACTAATTTAATTACTTCCCCTATTTAATTTCTCGATGATTTTCGCGTTAACATTTTCGTAATATCGAATTCTCGAGAATTCAACTTAAATCACCGAATGAGAGTTCAACGATTTTAAGGGATCAATACGATGATACGCGAATTGACGATGAAAAAGGGAAAGCATTATTTTCAAACGTACTCTTCAATTACTATTAATCGTTTGACTTAATGTTTTTCTACGATGGATTATTTTGATAAGTGATAAAATTTACCTTTGTCGTCGATCAATGATTTCTTATCCTTTTATCATTTATTCTTACGACCGATCGTACGACATTTTTATTGCAGTAAAAGGAAAAAGAAAAAACAAGAAAAAAAGAAAGAAAAATCAAAAATCTGAAAGGAAAGGGCTTAAGAAAAATATTACTTTCACGTTTAAACGGTTTTATGACAATAAAGAAAATATATAAGAGCGTATAATTAATGGTTGAAAAGGAAAAAAAGAAAGCAAGAATTGCTCCTAATATGGGAACCTGTTTCAAATTAATATCGAAAGTTAAAATTGTCATATAAATATGAGATATCGTACGTTTCTTTGTCATTTAAACTAATAACATGTAAGTTTCGGTAGCATGACATAGAAACCCCATTAATCAATATATATTAAACTCGATGCATTGAATACATTGTTAACAATAATGATATCAACAATCGTGGACACGCGAACGAGAGAAACGTTTTTCGTCGTTATGTTCGAATATTCGCGACTTGTTTTTCGAAAATACATTTTATCGATCAAATTTAATTCTTTACTTTATAAATATCACATATAAGGAACGTTCCAAATCTCTTGAGATGAAGGGAGTTCAATTAATCATAAGATAATTCATTAATTTTTACCACGCGTAAGACGTGGACAGAACAAATTTAACGGCGTCTTACAATCGAAACTTTCGCGTGACACAAAAATCTCGTGAGAACGGAACATTCACGTTTATTTTAATAGTTCTAAATGTTGCCCAGTGTTATTGCAGCCATTCCTTGTGGAAATACTATTGGATCTGATACAAGACACATCTCTCATGTGTTGGGTACCATTACCCCATACTTATATAAATATTGTATGTATATATGTGTGTGTGTGTGTGTGTGTGGGTGTGTGTGTGTGTGTGTGTCTATTTTCTTGTATAACATACTGGAAATAATAGAAAACCAATTACGAATATGCACATAATACGGCGTAATCTATAAACATAAATCAAAACAGTTATATAATTCGAAAGCATTTTCCGTGCGTACCTTCGACCCTGTACCTTTTGTACCTTAAACCAAGCAGTAGATACATTCCCATTGTAGTATGCCAGGTATAACGCGGATTCCCTAGATGGTTCTTCCTTTATCGACTCAACAGAAATTACATCGTAGTGAAATTTATTGTTCCGCGAGTTTCATTCGGTATTATGGTGAAATTCGAAGTATATATCTTGGACAGGAGCGAATGAGTTCTTTTTTTCTTCTTTTCTTTTTTTTTTTTTTATGATCGAGACGAGGCAAGAAAATCGATTTTGTTTGCGATCGGAGCCCTTGCGTTGCTAAATTAGCACTTTCATCGAAGAACAAACGGACATCCTAGCGTTTCTCTTCTTTGATATTTTTCTCTCTCTCTCTCTCTCTCTCTCTCTCTCTCTCTTCGTCTATCTCTTCTCTCTCTTCTCTTTTCTATCCATTTCTCTCTTTCTAGTTTCTCGACGAACCTCGGCGATCTATTTTAACGCAACGCAAAGAGAACGAAAGAGAGAGAGAGAGAGAGAGAGAGAGAGAGAGAAAAGAGAGAAGAGAGAGAGAGAGAGAGAGAGAGAGAGTGGCCGATAGTACCTTTCCCCATTCCTCCAACATTTTCATTCTCTTTTGCGCAAACCCGTCTAAATGCTAATTGGTTTCCCATTTCTATCCATGGACCGTACTACGACCAACGTACACCGTCCTCTCAGCTTTTTACTCCTATCTTTTTCTTATTTCTCTCTCTCCCTCCCTCTCTCTCTCTCTCTCTCACTATGTCTGTCTGTCTGTCTCTCTCTCTCTCTATATCTACCATACATCTATCTGCCTAACATTTACTCACGTTTTTCTCTTTGCCGAATTAATTTTTTATTTTTATTTATTTTCTAATTCTTTTTTTCTTTACCATAAAATTGCATCGAAAGCATCATGTCGATATTCTCTATACCAATTATATATATATATATATATATATATATATATATATATATATATATATGTAGGGGTAGAGAGAAAGAATATCCTTTTTGTCTTTCCTTTTTTCCTCTTTTTTTTTTTCTTTATTCCCTTGATCCAATTCGAATGAGATATTTCCTTCTTTTTTCCAGGAAATGTAATTCGAAATTCAATATTTTCGTACGAGCAACGAAAGCACGATTTTTTATATTTATTAATTAAAACATATCGATGACGACGGTGGGTTCGGGGAGGGAGACTTACGAGAGTTAAATCGCGAATTTGGATAAATGCATACGTTCTTCCGATAGGGAGTCTAGGCGAATCCGATTAATTTAAATAGAATATACCGGTACGCGTTCGATGGGCGCGCGAGAGTAACAAGCCATTTATTATGCACTAAACGTATATTGTACTTGATATAATTAATAACACCGACGTAATCACTAGCTGTAATTAGTGGGACGATCGAACTGGTTAATACGTTTTATTTTCTACTCTTCCAATGAACGAATCCACCATATAAATTATAATGAACCTGTTTATCTAGATTTGTATATATATATATATATATATATATATATATATATATGTGTGTATGTATGTATATATGTATGAATACATATATGTATTCCTACATATACGTATATACATCATGTATATACGTATGTATATACATAGAGAAAATGTATAGTTATATACATTTTACAATATAGTTATACGTATGTCTACAGTATTGTCCAATAACTATTATCTATTTGAATATATTGAATAAGATTGATTTAATAAGGTTATATATATATATATTTTTTTTTTCAATTTTAAAATGGTAACAATTTGTTTGTTCAAATATTGTAATATTATTCTAATTTTCATAGTTTATTATGGTAATAATTATTTGGATATATATATTTTTTTATATTATATTATTCAATACATTAATAAATGATATAATAATAATGTGTTAAATTATTATTGTATATATATATATATATAAACAATATCGAATATTAGTTATTTTCATTCTGTATTTTTAATTGTTGTTTAACACTAATTCAATGTGAATTCAATATATATACGTACAGCAAAAGAAAGTCATAATTTGCACAATATCATTAATTAGATGTGACTAAAAGGGAAACAAAAAGAGAGAGAAAAAGAGATAGATAGATTGAAAGAAAAAGAGAGAGAAAGAGGGAGAGGGAGAGAGAGCTTACGCACACGCGCAAGTTTAACAAAGGAATATTAAAAGTCGTTTGTTCGAGTGCAACACTTTCGCCCTCAGTTTGACATTTTATCCAGGAACGGTGAAACTTTATCACTGTTCTCGGCATCGGAGAATTTTCGTACAGGAATTACGTGTACCGAATGGCCGAGCACGATTTTCCAAGCTCGGTATTATTACGGACACGCTATAAATTGGCAAGGGGCCAAATAAAATGCTGGCGAATCGAATAAATCAGTTGATTTTTCTCATCCTCTTGAAATCCGTGCTCCGGTTAATTTGCAAATCAACCGTACCGCCAAAGAAATCTCTCTCTCTCTCTCTCTGTATTTTTCTCTTTTCATCCATCCTCTGCCATTTTACGCGCGTTCTCGACTTTTTCCATTCGTTTCCTTTACGAAAGAAGAGTCCAAGAGAGATTTTAATCATCTTACTCCTTCTCTCTCCCTCTCTCTCTCTCTCTCTTATTTTATTTACGGGCGAAATAAATATACGATACGTAAGCGATTTTCAAAACGTATTTCAATCGACGATATATCCCTTCTTTTGATGGTTAATACAAAAGAAAATTTCGATAGGTGAAGGCAATTGGATCAATGAATGAATTAATCGAATAATCCAACAAAGGTTTCAAACTACTCAAAGGTAGCCCACTTATATCAACCATGCTCACTTCGATTTGCTGCTTTGCATCGCATTATATATGCAAATTCTAGGGGGAATTCGGTCTAATAATCACTCTCTGTCTCTCTCGCGCACACACAAACACACAAACACACATACGCGCACGCACACACGCACACACACATACATACATACATACATACATACATACATTTTCAGTGTGGCTCCTCGTCGGAGTAACGAGCTAATGCCATGGCAGTTAGATGGCGCCGACCCCAATTCACTTCCCGAGCAACCGCAAATTCATTAAGCAATTGCAATTTCATTCGTTTCGTACTTTTACGACGAGTTAGGCCACTTTTATGTTTCTACTCGTAAAAACGATCCTAAATATATTATGTATTTATGTATGTACGTACGTATGTATGTGTGTATACATATACATACACAGGTCGTATATCCTATAAGATTTCTAGATATTATTATTCTTCGAAATATTCATGCGAACGGCGATCAACTTTAATCGATTTTCCCTCGATTATATCTCGATAGGAAGTAAAAGGGATAGAGATATAAAGATAAGGTAAATACTATGAAATTCTTTCATACTCCGAACGACCATACTCGATTTATTATCGAAATTGTCAACTTACACGAGTATGATACCAGCGAACTTCTACATTCGCGATTAATCTATAGAAAGTAGATGGGGGAGGGGAGGTGGTGGTGGGAGAGAGGGGAATAACACTGTAGTATCTTTAACCCATTTTAAAGTCATACTGTTGTCATTTCGTAGCAACTAAGTTCAATGATTCCTTCGCATTTTCTCTTATTATTTAGTTCTTTCTTCTTAATATAAGTACAAATTTTTTCGTTTTCTTTTTTTTTTGTTTTTCGTTAGTCTCTTCTTCTTTCCTTTCTTTCTTTTAAATTCTTTACTTCTGACGTTATAAGGAAATATAATAGAAAGGAGAGAGAGAGAGAGAGAGAGAGAGAGAGAGAGAGAGAGAGAGAAAGAGATTAGAGTACATGGTAGGATTGTCTAAATAAATTTCCATTTTTACCTCGGCGCTCTCCTTTTTGCTGTTTCCTCATTAAAATCGTCCACGAGCAGAAGGTGAGGAAGAAAAAAAAACGTGAAAATAAACATTTCAAAAGGCAGAGAGACTCGACGCACGACGACTCTGTTTTTTCGTTTCTTTCCTCTTTGTCTCCTTTTTTTTTCTTTCTTTTTTTTCGGGGGTGGAGGGGGCTGGGTGGGCAGGGGTGGAGGTAGGGTGGATCGGTGTAGAAGAGAAGGAGGAGGAGGGAGGGGATGTTTATTTTTTCGGTTCTTTCTGTATTTTATTTTTTTCTCTTCTTTTCTTTCCCCCCTACGTGTAACAATGTATCATCTATATGTATATGTATTGTATATATACATATATATATATATATATATATATATATATATATATACATATATATATATATATATACACACACACACATATATACGAGAGTCTTTCCTTTACCTCCGAGACAAAATCCGTATTTACGATGAAAAAATACTTCTCGCTTGGGTAATATTTGCGGTAACGTAAGAATTTACGTTTAAACTTCGAAATAATCGTATAAATTATTTTTGTTTCTTCTTGTTTCCACGATATACTTATTTACGTAATTCATTATTTTTCTTCTTCTTTCAGTCTCTCTCTCTCTCTCTCTCTTTACTTGGATATAAATTTATTATACATAGGAGACAGAATTATTCCTTTTGCGGAGGTGATCCTTAAAATTGCTTTAACCTAAAAACCTTGTTGAAAATGATATAATTCAAAATAACGGAAGTTATTATTCCTTGTAGGAATGGCAACAGGTTGCCATTGATCTTTAAAATTCAATTAGTCTGTGTTAGATGGATCGGTAAGTGGAGATAAATGATTCGAAATTGTGTGTGTGTGAGAGAGAGAGAGAGAGAGAGAGAGAGAGAGAGAGAGAGAGAGAGAGAGAGAAAGAGATAGTAAGAATAGAAAGACTTTTAAAATGTACTTACCACGATTTAAATATCTATAACAACGATTATCCTTTTATAATCATGAAAATTCAATATAATTTGTCCCAACGAGATATGATAATAGACAGTGTCTGATTTGTATTTGTAAAACGTGCAAACCGAGAATCGTGGTATTATAGTTCGAATTACGTTTTAACGATAATGGAAAGCCACAAACGCGTCATCTATAAGATATATGCGTTTAACATTCCCTCCCTCCCTCTCTCTCTCTCTCTCACTCTCTCTCTGCCTGTCTATATCGTAAAACTACACTCGTGGGTATCCGACACGTAATGGAATGTTTAAACATTTAACAGCCTAACGAATGCTATGCGGTCTTCGTTACGAATATCTCTGTTTAATTGTGTCGTTAATCCTTCTCTTTTATAAAATATTTCCCATTCGTAAAATACTAAATGTCCGTGAACGTATGTAAGTCGTGTGCATATGTGTGTGTGTGTGTGTGTGTGTGTGTGTTTGTGTATGTTCGTTTACGTTTGTGTCTTCGTATGTGACTCGAAGCTGGCCAACCATTATGCACGACGTATAAAAGCTTGCTGCTGCTGCTGCTACTGCTACCGCTACTGCTGGCTACTTGTAGCAGCAGCAAGCAGCAAGCAGTAATCGCAGTAACGGAAAGCTCTCGACTGAATCCACGAATATAAAGCAAAAGAGAACTATAATAAAAGTGAAAATAAATGAAGGACGTTTTTAACGTTTTCAAAATCTAATCCGCAGACGCTTTTTGTTTATATTTTGAAAAGCAAGCAGAGACGGATTTTAAGAGAATTTTTAACAACATCCACGTCCCACGATCCTACGAATTCTTTTTTTTTTTTGTTTTTAGTTTTCTCGTTTGTATAATCCTTCGTCAATTCGTTACCTTTTTCGTATCGTTCGAATAAACGAAATAGATCGCGAACGAGGATCGTTTAAGCGTTGTCAGTTCTTTTTTCTTTTTTTTTTTCTTCTTTTCTTTTAATCGAAGTCACGTTGTCGTTTCTCGGATTGAAATCGTTCATACATACGTTATTCAACGTGACCAATCACGTGATTGTGTGTAACGCATAGAAATTTTATAATACACGACGATATAAATAGAGAAACGTCTAATTTATGCGAATTTAAGTGGGCTAAAGAATAGATCGATTGGTTATTTAAAAAATCACGAAACGCTTTATTTTTACCTCTTCTCTCTCTCTCTCTCTCTCTCTCTCTCTCTCTCTCTCTCTCTTTCTATCTCTGTGGTATATCGTTTTATGGAAAGACTGTAAACCGAGGTTGCTGAAATAAATTTTACAATGGCAGAGAGAGTGAGAGAGAGAGATAGAGAGAGAGAGAGAGAGTCGAATAAAAATAGAAAAGTGATTTAAGTCTATAGAATATTCCATATACAGCTTTCGAATTTTGATTTTTGTTGATCTTTTTTTTCCTTTTATTTTCCTTTTTTCTTGTTGTTTAACCAATATATAAAAGAAACGCGATACGCAACGATAAAAATTAAAACAATAAGAGAAAAATAAAAGTAATGACGAAGGAAATAAAAGATTTGATATACTCGAGTCTTTTTTTTTTTCAATTACCATTATCATTCGATCGAGATTTTTTTTTCTCGCATAGATTTTAACAAATCACGAAAGAGATCGCGACGAAGGAACAACAAATTAACGTGCATAGAAAGATTAACGAATCTGATCGAGTTTAGATATTAAGACGAAAAAAGATTTGGACACGTGTGGCAAATCCTTTTTGTTGCCGATGACGACGCAGGATTTTCGTAGAGGGACAGCCGTGAGTTCGATGACGGCAATTGCCGTTCGTCATTTTCCATTAAATTCGTAAGAATAATAAAGTGTTTTGAAGCACGCGTGTAAGATTAATCCGTAACATTTGTCAGAATTTTAGAAGATCTCGCATCGTGGCTACGTCTCTAGTGCGAAATTGTCGGAAATTATCGTATTCAAATTTTCTATTCAACTTAGAAGTATTAATTCGTACGATAAAAGACATTAATTTCATTATTGAACTAATCTCCCTCTCTCTCTCTCTCTCTCTCTCTCTCTCTCTCTCTCTTTCTCTCCATCCTTCGTATTGTTTTACTTTCTAAGTCTATTAGAAAATCGATTTCGATCCTCTATGGTCTCTCACTAAGCTCGAACATTATCCCTACGTTTGGATCAACTAAATGGCTGGGGTTATGTAACGGAGCCAAGATATTTGCAGTTTAAGTGTCGCTAAGTAGCTCGCACGGTAAGCCGTGAGAAATGGCCGTCTAACTTGTCGACATCGTTCCGTGTATATAACTATGTATCTAATACATTGTTACGCGTGTGCGTGTATACTATAGGTGCCATAATAGGTACGAACGTAAATAGCTCTCAGTAGGATGAAGCGTGTTGCTCTTACAAAAGCATTTTCTCTCTCTCTCTCTCTCTCTCTCTCTCTGTCTCTCCGTCTCTATCACCGTCTATTTCTAGGTCTATGTACTCTAGGTATGTCTTTGTCTATCTCACATATACATATGTTCAGTGATACTATTTATCGACGCGTGTATGTAAGCGCAAACCAGTATCGCATCTCGAGGGAGTAACGGCCATGCAAATGACTCTCTCTCTCTCTCTCTCTCTCTCTCTCTCTCTCTCTCTCTCTTCTCTCTCCCTCACCCTCTATATATGCTACGGAGGATAGCACTACCTGGTATTATACCACACGTGCGCGCGCACCACCATACTCGAGAGAATGAAAGCTATGCAAGTGCAAGATTATACTTAATAGTAGTAACGCACAATGAATATTTCTACCGATTAGCATACCTAATCTTTTTTATTTATATCAATGTGTAATACACATATATATATACACTTGTGTGTGTGTGTATATATTTATAACATAATATATATATATATATATATATATATATATATATATATATGTGTGTAGGATATTTCATTTAAATATCTATATATTTCATTTGGATCGATTGATATGGTAAAGAAAAAAAAATGTTATACGACAAAGTTGCAATATTCGACAAAATAAAATACGACGATGTCGAAATTTGGTTTGTTTTCGAAGGTAATTTTTTGTACCCTTTGATATATCGAGTTCAACGCGGTTAATGTTTCATTTTTTTTCTTCTTCTTCTTTTTCTTTTTAACGTAATGATATACCTACCTATTTCTTTTCCGCTTCTTTTTTTCCTCTTCTTTTTCTTCATAATAATACGATAGCTGTTTTTTTCTTTTTTTTTTTTTTTAAATGAAAAAAGGAAAAAAGGAAAAGAAGAAGAGAGAGAAAATTTCAGGAGACAGCGTTCTTAGCGGTCTTGTAAAATGTAAATGTCTCACGTGTTATATTTAAAATGGCATACGTATGTTACTTTCTTCTTAAAAGTCACGTTTTACATACATATATGCATGAATGATATTTATATACATTTTTCCATCGTATATGAATAAACGAAGCGAAATAAAACGTTTACGTTCAATGACGATCTATACACACACATTGTATGTGGTATTTCATTCATTGTATATATGTATACATGTATATTTATATTACTTACAATAAGAAGATCAAACGTACTTACCGGTCGAATGTATGTTAAACTAAGTTAAGTACACGTTAGGATTCACGTGATCGCTGAACTCCCACATAGTGTTATCATCATTCCTGTTTAGTTTTTCTGTTCCTTCTCTTTTTTTCTCTTTTCTTTTCTTTTCTTTTCTTTTCTTTTCCTTTGCCTTTCTTTTTACGTTCTTTTTACTCCGCCTAGAGTAAGGTAGGATCAGATAAAGAGAACGACTCGACGACGATAAATCTGTCGTTAAGTCGACGGATATACAATGTCCGTCGCGTGCACGACATTTTTTTCCTAACGATTCCCGTCGAAAAGATCTCTTTTATCGATTAGCTCGGAAGGGAGAAGCTACGTTTCCTTCTCTCTCTCTCTCTCTCTCTCTCTCTCTCTTTCTTTTTTCTTAATTTTCTACTTTTTCCTTCTCTTTCTTTTTGGTTTTTCTTTTACGACCGCAAAATAAAATTAGGGAAATGTTATCGTTCAAACGTTGGGATCGACGTTTGCGAACCAGACGTAATTGGTGCGAATTTGAATTATTGTTTGTGCGAATATGGAAATGGGGATAGAAGGGAGGAGGAGAAGGATCGATCGAGATCCACGAACGTTCAATTAAGTTCGATCTCGTTCTTGATTATTATTTTAATGGAAGTAATAATGAAATTACAAATTTGGTTGTAAAAAATTAAAAAGAAAAAAGAAAACCAATTATTGGCGTATCAATGGGAAATGCATTGTCTATAATTAATATATATTTGTGTGTGTGTGTGTGTAAAAATACGACAGGATCGTGTGTGTTAGGATTCTCATTGATATTAAAATGGAATTAAATCGTTCGAGATCCGAAGGAAAAAGAAAAAGAATAAAAAGTAAATGTAGAGAAACAAACAAACAAGCCAATAATATCTCGCCCACAAATAATCCTTAGTATTTAATTCCTCTTACGAATTCTGGTACAATCGGATGAACATAAACGATAAATCATATCATGTTATTATTACCGTTACAATATTATTATGTATATGTACATTAAATAGTACTTAGTGATTTTTAATAACATCCTCGATTAGTGTTTGCTAAAACATACGCATATCGCCGTCTAACATTAATTTTCATGTCATACGATTAATCGAAGATCATCTTTTTCTCTTCGTTTAACTACCGGTCGTTCGTGTTGACTCGAGGCATACCTTTTATATCTATTTCTCTCTCTCTCTCTCTCTCTCTCTCTCTCTCTCTCTCTCTCCTTCTCTCTTTATCCATCTATCTCTCTGCCTCTCTTTCTCTCTTTATTTTTTCTGCACATGCAATTAATAGACACACACACGCAGCTTGGGAGAAAGAAAAAAACGAGAAAATATTACTGTTACGATTATTTTGCAATTGCGTAATACGACGAATCTGCCTCAAGTCCATACGTTCTATCTTTCGTATTAATATACAGAAAAAGCTATTTACAAATTACAAAGAGGATAGACGTCTCGTCCCGCTTATTTCTTCTCATTTATATATAAAAGATCGTGTTAGATGCGATTAGATGAAACGATGATTTTTATATTTGACACCGACTATTTTCTTTCAATTCATTTTCATCTCTATCTATCTATTTCTCTCTCTCTCTCTCTCTCTCTCTCTCTCTCCCTCCCTTTCTTTCTCTTTCTCTATCTCTCTCTTTCTCTTTCTCTTTCTTTCTCTCCCCCACGTATTTCGATAACACAGCATCGTTAATGTTCAATAAATATTCTCAAATGAACGTTCTCGAACGCGATATTTGCCAAATTTTACAAAATATTAATTAATCATATGCATTACATATGAACAATATTCTTCGATTGATATTTCGTTGTCAATAAATTATGACGACGATCTTTCTATTATATCGACTAGAATATTATTAAATCGATAATGGATACGTTATAACGATTTTGTTGTCGTAGAAAGATTACTCGAGAGAAATAAATCGTTCGTTAATAGGTGAGTTTAATTCTCTTTCCGAAACATGATCTAATTATTATTTTTATTTGATCGATATCGAACTAACAAAACATTCTCGCTCTATTTAAGTATATATATATATATATATATATATATATATATATATATATATATATATAAGCGTGCAGAAATGTTAAAGGTAAATTTCTGGTTATTCTCTCTCTCTCTCTCTCTCTCTCTCTCTCTCTCTCTCTCTCTCTCTCTCTCTCAATCTATCTATCTATCTATCTATCCCTCTGTCTTTCTCTCTCTGGTTTGGTAAAAAAAGATTTCATGGATATGCGAATAGACACCGTATGTAATTACTCATGTACGTACGATTGTGTGTATATTGCATGTACGCATATATTCATGCACGTATATATGTATGTGTGCACGTATGAATGTATGTATGTATATACGAGCGCGCGGGTTTGTATATGTGTATGTAGATCGAGTACGATATGATAATTCATGCTACGAGGGACGAACGGTCGCAGGTAGCAATTTCTGATTTGAAATCTGATGATCAATAATCTGATTGGTAAAATTCATGAGATAGTAGATATAACGTGGATATATATATATATATATATATATATATATATATATATACTGGAACATACATATTGGAATTCTGATTTTCGAGCTTATCACGAATGTCCTTGAATTCACAATGACGTATTTTCGATTGTAGGGGCAAATCATGTGCGACCGTTCGGCCTCGTTTCCTTTGTTTTTGTTTTCTTTATTTTCTTTTTTTTTTGATATATTTTTTTTGTGTATTTATTTATTTTTTATTTCCTTTGCATACCGTTATCGTCGTCACCAAAGCGAGACACGAGAAACGTTAAAGAAAACTTGATACGTATGTGTGTGGACCCTAGTGCTACTTAGACGTCAACAATAATTTCTACAAATCTCAAATTTTACGCCGTTAAATAATCTATATCTCCGTTGCAATTTGAAAATTTTGAATGAAATTAAGTTTTGCCAATTGGACCGATTATAATTGGACACGTCAAAAGGAGATATCGATAGCGATAAAGGAGTTTTGACTTTGGTCGTTCTCGTAGCACGTTGGAGACGTAGAGAGAAAGAGGAGGAGGAGGAGAGAGAAAGAGAGAGAAAGATAGATAGAGAGAGAGAGAGAGAGAGAGAGAGAGTGAAAGATAATACAGAAAAGAGAGAGAGAGAGAACATTAACCAATAAAGGATATTTCCAATTTGAATTACCATAGTTTCTAAGAATAATTATTAAACATCCTATTATTAACACATACATCCACACAAACACACACAAGTACACACACACACACATATATATATATAGTATGTGTGACGTACGAATCTCCTGGAGCAGAGATTTGTAATTAGTGAGTAACTTAACTCTGACTCGTGAAAGCAGAGAATTTACCTTAATGCTCGTTAATTCGTACAACTACGAATTTCTCAAATAAAGCAGGATATATTCTCTATCCATTCTCTTTATCCTTTCTCTCTCTCTCTCTCTCTCTCTCTCTCTCTCTCTCTCTCTCTCTATCTCTATCTCTCTCTCTCTCTTTCAAAATCACACACACAAACATATATACGCGCACGTACGAGCGCGTAAACGCACTTTAATACGCAGAGAGACGTATGCACATACGTATAAAATTTCGAAACTGATTATCTTTATGCAAACGTTTTGAGCTTTCCGTTGAGAATAGTGCTTTATAAAGCCAGAAACGAAAATTATATCCAACATATAGCGCAGTGGTATGTAAGTATTATTACTACGTAAAGCGTGCGATATGCCTTTGATGTAAATTACACTGGTTACGATGGTAACAAAAATCGTGGTAAGGTGCGGGGGGATGGGGTGGGAGTGGCGGTAGTTATTCAAATATGGCGAATAAAACTATTGCCTCGTTATTCGGGAGTAGTTCTTAGTAAGTACGTATGTATGTTTGAATCCTTTGCGAAATTATATTCACTGAATGAATTTATTTCTCTCTCTCTCTCTCTCTCTCTCTCTCTCTCTCTCTCTCTCTCTCTCTCTCTCTCCACTTATCTAACTAACTATCTATCTATCTATCTATCTATCTATCTATCTATCTACCTATCTATCTCTACTTTCTTCTTTAGCTGACGACAAAGCTCGTGTATGCAAGGACAGAGATGATCATAGAAATTTCTCCGTTCGTTTATTCGTGCCACGGAAAGATTATAGAATGATCGTTTACTTTTTATATGCGAGATAATATTTACTGTGACGACGAGTAGAACCAACCACCACGGGTCGTTTCGCAAGGGGCTTTTTCGGATCTTCTTGCACGAACACGAGTGAATTTCAGGCTTTACCAATCCCTCTCCCTCCCACTCTCCTTCCTTCTCCCGACCCTCTCTCTGTCTCTCTCTCTCTCTCTCTCTCTCTCTCTCTCTCTCTCTCGTGTTATTTAACCCCTCAAACTTAGATCTCCTTTAACCCCCTAACTCCTAACCCCGATCGACTCATGCCCCACCTTCAACCCCTCCCTAGATCCTTTCAACGACCCCGCAGTAATTTTTCTTATCCAGAGGCTGGCTTTTCCATAAGCTTTCTTGGAAAATTGTTACTCGCGCGTGTTACCATACACTTCGCGATAAGTTATTGATTATATCGCGATTCTCGTGGCACGCTTAAAACGTAGGCCCTCTAAGTCACTTGGACTATTCCAGGCCACCCTAGAAACGTGTCCTTGATCGCTTCGAAACAAGTGGAACCTTAACGATTTTCCATTTTAATTTCGTTAATATTATCGACGAAGAAAAAATATTCGGACACCGAGTGCTTATATATCCAATATTCATCGTTAACTATAGATTACTTATTTTTTAAATGATGATATTTATAGTGAATTAGGTGGGGGAGGGCGGAGGTGAGATGGGGAGGGTGCGTGAGGAGGTTTCTTTTTCTTCTTCTTTCCTTTTGTTCTTCTCTCTCTCTCTCTCTCTCTCTTTCTCTCTCTATTTATCTATCTATCTATATATCTATCTATCTCTCTAAATTCTTACAAAATTTCTAATTTTTTTTGTTCGCTTTCTTTTTCTTTTCTTTTTTCTTTTTTTCTCTTTTTTTTTCTTTTTTTTTTTTAACGAATTCGTATTAACCTAACGGAAATGAAAAAAGAAAATGAAAAAAGAAAAGAAAAATAAATCTTGGATGTATGCAGTACATACTTGTTGTCACTGTACGTTTTTCGAAAGATGTTACGATCGAACTAACGATGATCTTTTCGATCAACGAACAACGATCATTTGAAAATATTAAAAATTTTCACGAGTGTTCTCTCTCTCTCTCTCTTTCATTTCCTTTTTCTCTTTCTCTTTTATCCCATCAACTGTTTACCTAATCTATCTTGAATTACATTCGAACTGCTTATCGTCGAATATCTATGCAAAAACGTACAGTCAGTCACAGAAATATTTAAATTTTTTTTGTAATCATAAGAAAAAATTGTTTGACTGGACGCGAAGTAATTAATATGCTTTGTGAAGTATGTGAATGATTAAAAGTAATAAATATTTAAATAATTAAAGCCAAAGTGATTTCTTTCTCTTAAAGAATTAGGACTTCTTCCATTTTTTTTTTTTTTATCTCAAGAGTTTCTTTTTCATTCTTTACAATGACTGAGTATATGTATCTTATATAGTATATCCCGATAATATATTCGCAATCGATCAATCATTTCTATTATATCTTTATTTATCAAACGATTTTAAAGATCTTGTAATAAATATTGAAGTTTTACGATCATTCGATTTTGACAATATTCCAAAATTTGTGAACATATATATCCATTTTTTTTTTTTTATATAATAATTCATGAAATAAAAGTTAAACAAACGAAAGAATAAGAATGTCTCATTTGACATTTTGTATAACTTATAAAAGAGGAAAAAAGAAAAACATTCTGGTGTATTTCTTCGCATACTTCCTTGAAACGTATCAATTTGTTCATATCCATTTAATAATTCGTAAAGCATCCTTCTTAATTTATACGTGAATAACGTAATTTCGTTGAGGGGAAGAAAACTTTGTAAACTTTCTAAATATCTCTGTGATCGAGCGTATACAACGACGTTAGACCGGAGTATAGTATCGTATTTACATACACGCAATAGTAGTACACTAGTTAGATTTTTATTTTCTTTCAGACCTCTTTAATGATTCGTCTTAACGAACGTTTCTATTCGCTCGTACGCTCGCTCGCTCGTCATCGTCGTCGTCTTTCGCCATTATACCCTTCGCCGTTTCGATTATCAGTAAATCGAAACGTTTCGTTTAATCGATTTTTGAACGATTAATTATCCGATCAACGATCGAAACGATTGGTTCGTTACGTTCGATCAATCGTCGAAACCCAACATTTGAAACGACGATTTGATCGCGCTCGCATAGAACAATTTTTTTCGCTTTTCATTTATTTTTTTGTTACAGTTGTTTCGTTCCTGCAAACTATTTCTTTTTATTTTTCTCTCGCTTATCTATTCTTTTTCCTCTCTCTCTCTCTCTCTCTCTCTCTCTCTCTCTCTGTCTCTCTTTTGCTCCATTTGTTTTTCCTTTATTCTCTCTTTTCTTCCTTCCTTTTTTCTTTTCCCCTTTTTTCTTCCTTTCCTTTCTCCTTTTTGTTTTTTCGCTCGACTTTTGAAACAGGACGATCCATTGTTGACGCGTTAAAAATGTGTCCAATTGAAAAATCCCCGCCATTTTTCCGCGACAACATCCGACGTACAGGACGAGACGTCGACGAAATTGAGTGACAAATCGCGTTCGTCACGCGACGTAGAATCTGACGTTTTTCGAACATCTCAAAACCATCAACGATTCCACCGACTCGCACCCCAACCAATTCCCTTATTCGTGAAATTTATTTCCGGAATTGGTGCACGTGCCACCAAATTGAACAACGTTCATCGGTGCATTTTAACGATATCGTAAAGAGCTGTTCGTCCACGTGGCAAAATAAAAATGTCATTATAGATTTTATTATCTTACATAATATCTCGTTGCGATTAGTCTCCTACCTTTTTTTTCCTACTTACTCCTTTCTCAAACTCCATCTATCCACCTATCTCTTTCTCTCTTCGTCTGGTCATAAAAATTATAAAAAGAAGTAAAAAAAAAAAAAAAATAAAAAATAAAAAATAAAAAATAAAGAATAATACAAATAAAATGAAACTTTATTCCCGTCTTTCGAGTCAATTGGTACGGAGCTATTCATTCAAGATCTTTTTCTCCTCGCGTTCTATAGAACGAAAACTTTGTTATAGAAGGAAGAAATATATATATATATATATATATACACATATATATCATTTTTGTGTCGATAGAAACAGAGGATATATCGAGTCAGAAAACTTCTCATTAGTTTGAAGAACGAACGAAGGATCGAAGTATACAATTTATCGATCGTTACTCTTTTGTATTTGTCTTTCATCCCAATCATCCCTTTATATTGTGTTTGTAACTCTCCCTCCCTCTCGTTCTCTCTCTCTCTCTCTCTCTCTCTCTCTCTCTCTCTCTCTCCATCTTTCTCTGTATCTCTGTATCTCTCGATCTTCCTTCGGTTTCGTTTATTCTCTTTCGTACGATCGAAACTCTCTTTACGAAATACCGTCATATCGTCAGAGTTTCAACAAAACTCTATTACATAGAACATTAGCGAAAAATAAAATTAGACATGATGAAATTTACGCGTGTTGTTACGTCGAAGATAATAAATGAACTTTTTATATGGCGGAATAACGCTTTTTGTTAAATAAAATCATAACTGCGAACGAAGAATAATAACGAAGATAATGACGGAACGTCGAATCGCGTTAGAAATTATGATGAAGGATAGGAAAAATAATAAGAAAAATGTCCTCGTCGAGGACACATACGAAAACACGCGCGCACACGTACGAATACACACGTACGCGTATACATTCGAAAACAAACGTTTGATGTAAAAGAGGAAGAATGGGTTTAGTTAACGATCGTCGCGAGTTTAACGGCTATTAATTTCGAGCTGCTCCTTCCATCTCGAACGAAAATCGTTTGTCAACGTCGGATAATACTATTAAGCCTTTCGTACGGCACGTGTCGCTTCGATCGGAGAAATAATTGTAAGTCTTTGCTTTCCACTGAAATTCCTTTTAAATGCTCCATTTCGTCGGAGTCCTTGACCCCTTTCATTCTCTCTCTCCCTCTCTCTCTCTCTCTCTCTCTCTCTCTCTCTCTATCTTTCTCTCTCTAAAAGAGCTCTGCTTCTGTTTTTCGAGAAGAAAAGAAAAGTGGAGTTTTATCGACGATCGAACTTTCGCATTCAGTGAATTTCCTCGCCTAAAGTTAGAAGATAGGAAATGAGAGAAAAATCGAAGATTTTCAAGGATTAATTAAACTATCAAAAAATTCTTTTATTTCGGCGGATCGATATTGAAGAATAGAAATGGTAACGGGAGAAAAGCGGGGATTGAGGTAGGGATATAGAAAAGATATTCCGTAAGCCTTTTCTTTCGTTGAGGCTAAAAGATAAAGATATATATATATATATATATATATATATATATATATATATATATATATATGTATGTACCCGCGTAATTTCGAGTTATGATCCTTTCGATAGTTTCACGTTCATCGAATTTACGGTCTATTTTATTCGACGATTTTCTATTAAGCAATGGACCATGATATCGAAGGATCTTGTTCTGATGGTTTCTCAAAAAAAAAAAAAAACAAAAAAAGAAAAAAGAAAAGAGAATAACGAGGAAAAAGAAGAGCGAGAGAGAGAGAGAGAGAGAGAGAGAGAGAGAGAGAGAGAGAGAGATTGATCTAACAAGCTCATCTAAAATTTGAGGCCCATTATGATATTCCGAGTTACATTTACGTTGCTATCATATCAAATGTTACAAGAATTGATCAGCTCGTTATTTACAATTAAATGGTAATAATAATTTTCATGATAACGCGTACGATCAGTCATTCTTCGTTAAATCACAAAGAAACGCGCGTAATTACCTTTTTCGTGCGATATTTTACAAGGCATTAATTTTTAACGAAAAGAAAAAAAAGAAAAAAAAGAAGGTGCGTAAATTTCCTATCAATTAATTCATCGCTTCCGCCTATTTCAATATTTATATAATGTCGTTTGGTCAATTTGAATCGCATTCACGCGTTATAAATTTAATCGGAATGGAGTTGTTAGCATAATATTGGTTTTTTCATTTTTCATTTCATTTAGTTCAACTTTTTCTTTTTTTATATTTATACGAACAAAATGAAAATAAAAAAGTCTATACATATATATATGTATGTATGTATATCTATCTATCTATCTATCTATCTATCTATCTATCTATCTATCGCGAGAGAGAGAGAGAGAGTGAGAGAGAGAGGAGCGTGAAAAAAAAAGACGTAGATGTTTCATGATTTTCCCTCCCCTCCCCCCCCCCCCCCCGTTGTTCCCAAAAAAGACAATAAAAAAATGGCGTAAGAAAAAATAAAAGTAAAAATAAAAATGAAAGAGTATAGTACGAGAAAAATATGAATGATGTAAACGTTATAAGTTCTTACAACACTATGATATTATCTTCTTTTCTTGCATGATGCATATTATAATAACCCGATGCGA
>OU964975.1:3074290-3079290 GCA_918808275.2 Dolichovespula sylvestris
GTAGGAAGGAGGGGAAAAAACTTGGTGCAGCGAGAACTTGAAATGCATTTGAGAAAGGACGAAAAGAAAACGACGAGAGCGACTGCGCGACGATGGTAACGACGTGCAGGGAGGGGGGGGGAGGGGAGGAAAATGAGAAGGGGTAGAGAAAGGCTTGTCCATACTCGAGCATCTGGAAATTTTCATCGTTTGGCTTAGTGACCATTTTCCATTTCTGAACTGAGACCGTTTGGAAGGATGAAGAGAAAAAAGGAAATTGAAAGAGGAAGAAATATAAAGACAATTTTGTTTTTAAATTGTTAATAACTGGATAAATACGTTGAATAGAAATTCGTCAGAATGAGAATATTTGATCGATATAATTAATTAATGAGTAACACGATTGATTTCAATTGTTAATCTATTATTACCCCGCAATTTTTCTACAAGGCGTTGCGCGTTTCGCTGATAATTCTTATTTATAAATAGAAATGATTAAATCATCTAAACGGTATCTGATAATAATGGGGTCATCAAGATATTTAATTTTCTTGGAATTGACCTTTTAACGGTTAACAATTTTATTTGCGATTATAGAAAATTACGAGGTCGTTGTATTTAATAAATTTTCTTTTTTCTCTTTGTCATTTTTGAATAATAATATCGAAAAGTGCATTGAATAATCCCGTACTATAGATTAACTTTCAATAATCGCATTGACTGATTTTATTAAAATTATATACATCGATGGAAAGAAGAGAAACAAATATTATTCTCTTCGCGATTTAATTTCGCACTTAGGAATATGAAAAATCTTCGTATGGTTGTTATTCGTCGTTCGGGTATGTTAAATAGGTGTCAGGCAAATCACTGTAAAACGCACGGTAAAGCTCTTTTCACGACGGTGCAAAATCGTGCTCGTCACGCATCGAAAAGAAGAATCGATAAAATGGTTCTGGGATTTCGTACTTCTTAAGAAAAGATCCCCCTCCTCCCCGAAGCGAAGGCATTCTCAGCTCCTTGAAATTTCAAATCCACCGACGAAAACCATTGAGCATACTTCAAACCGATCTATCCTTTGCACATACCCAAAAGGAAAATATCGAATTAATATTTGAAAATTGTGCATATTCGATAACTCGTGGTTACGTGCAAAAAAACAAAAGAGAAAAACGAGAATGGAATAAATCGTTTGAACCGTGGAAAAGGAACTTCTCTTCTCTCCTTTAACATTTTTTTCCTCCCCGTCGTTTCGTCATTGAACGCGATGTAATTTTAATTACCCGCGTTAATGGCGAAATATTCGAAACGGACGAGAGAGAGAGAGAAAATACGTGATTTTTGCTGTAACGTTTCAAACGCGAACGTGCACACGTACAATCATTAATTTATAATTTGCCATTAACGATGTATGAAATAAAAATAAGAAATATACTTTATGTGTATAAAGGTACCTATGTAATATACATATATACGTACATATATATATATATATATATATATATATATATATATATACATATATATATATATATTTGTATGTATGTGAAAACGAAGCAAAAATTGTCGAAAAGACGGAATGTGGAAAGGGCGACGAGACCGAACATGATTCAACGAGCCCCGGCAAACTCGTTAATTTGCCATTGTTGATTCGCCCTTCCCCTAATTATCCGGGTAAAATGCCGCGGACGAGTTCTCGCGGAATTGGTATTCGCGCGTATACGTTATAACAAAACGTATGCGGGTGGAACGTCATTCATCGACTAATATCTCGTTTAAAAACTTCACCGTGACATAAACGTAGACTTCGAATTCCATTGATAGAAATAATATGATGCGAATTTTTGTTCACGTTGTATGTACTCTCTCTCTCTCTCTCTCTATCTATCTATCTATCTCTCTCTTACTTTCTGTTTTATTAATACAACGTATGAACATTTTTTATATAAATTTATTTTCAATTTTACATTCGATTGTAATAATTATTTATCTCGTGTTATGTACGCGTTTACGTGTGTGTTTGTCTGTGTCTGTCTGTATGTGTATGAAAGAGAGAGAAAGAGAGAGAGAGAGAAAGAGAGAGAGAGAAATAGGACAATCGTATTCTTTTATCGAGATTCTCGTTAAATCATTATTCGTAAAGTTGACAATTGGCCTGAACAGTTTTCATTTTTCAAGAGAAAGAGAGAGAGAGAGAGAGAGAGAGAGAGAGAGAGAGAGAGAGAGAGAGAGAGAGAGAGAGAGAGACGAAAATAGACGGAAAGAAATACACAATCCTACATTGACTTTCATAAATGTATTAGAATGAGAGTGAGATAGATAGATGGATAGATCGAGAGAGAGAGAGAGAGAGAGAGATGGAACGGGAAAGTGCTCGCATCGAGCAAATTAATTTTTTTCACTACTTCCGTACCGGGACTTCTCTTCTCTTATAATTAATGCGTCAATTAAACGTAACGCGTAATGAAGTTCATTAATTTTCGTCTAGGGACTCTCGAATTCTAACGTAAAAGTCTCCTGGTTAAACTAATTATTTGCTAAATTTGTACGAATTTGAAAGAGACAAAACGAGAGAGAGAGAGAGAGAGAGAGAGAGAGAGAGAAGGATACCATACAACGATACTTGTCTTCAAATATTATAATTTCGTGACCTATTAACACGTGCTAATTACAACGTTTCGTCTATCCTCAGTTTTCCATCTTTCTCTAACTACCAAAACACGTCTCCTCCCTCTGCCGATTCTCGTTACGTAACATTACCATACCTCTTAAATCTCTGTTAATAACAGCAACCAACGTTCACGGCAGGCGATATATTAACCGCGAGTTGTCAGAGTAAGTAATCTACGTAGTAAAAGATTATATTAACGAAGATATATATATATATATATATATATATATATATATATCATCACACTTATTAAATCGTTACAATTCATATATTTTCATATATTCTCGACGAATAATTTCGATGACATAATTCTAGTTGTCCTTCGACTCGTACGCGAATTATATTCAATTTCAGATACTTTGATTACTTGGAAATATCGAATGGGAAGGATAGACACACTAAGGAACATCTTCGATGAAGAAACTTTGTAGATATTGGTATATCTCTACATGTGTGTATGTGCGTATGCGCGTGTCTGCGCATATGCCTATATATCTGTGTGTACGTGTGAGGAGAGAGAGAGAGAGAGAGAGAGAATCTCACGGGGCGTTGCAGCTATGCAAATTTCCGAGACGATTAAATCGAACTTGATTAATCACGTAATTGGCAATCTATCGACATTATCCTCGGTCGTATTGCCGACTCGTACAATCGTTCATAGCGAGTCTCGCGTTTCAAACGTTATCATGGCTATTAGTATATTGCCATCAATGATGACCACTGTCAAGTTGTCTCTCCACGATCTACTTATAATAAACGCGTTTATCGATTAAACGTACCTCAGTCAATACAGTTTACATATATTATCGTACTATTCCTGTTGGCTAACACTAATCGTACAACTTAGCAAATTGATATGAAATTTAGACGGGCGAATTAATTTTCGTAAACGGAACGTTAATCGATTAGAAATATTGTTATCAAATTTTTAAGAATTCGACATATCGTTTATTTGAAAAAACATTATTATATATATATATATATATATATATATATATATATATAAATATATAATTTCATAATAATAAAAATAATCAATGAAGGTTTCGACATAAAGGGTATATCTTGCATATATCCAGTATAATTTCAGATAATTTTACTTTTTATTACATTTCTTGTTTGACATTAATTTTCGAAGGAAATTAAATGCATTGCATTATGGGATCGTCGTGAGAGATCATAATACGAAAGAGTTAACCCTAGTTGTGCCATTGGAATGTAGGACACACCAGACCAAATTTGAGCTCAATTAAAACAATTGGCACATTGCATGATTCATGAATTTTTTGTTCATTCTGACAGAATTCGAAATGTGTTTGCAAATGTACTGTTCATTATTTCCGAAGCTTCAAATAACATACAGTATTCCTTTCGTGTCAAAATTGTTCATTCTGTATGAATGACGGCTGCTTAAAGTGCCTGGGGTATAACGCACCACAAATGCGTACAAGTTGAAATTATTTTGAGATGTAGATAACTAGGGTTAATATTAACAATTCTACCTTAAGATTTAATACGTCTGCCGTTTTATACTCGACATTTTTCTAGAAAAAGAAATTAATCCATTATAATTCCTTTAATAACATATTACAATATAATATAATAAAATTTATGCGACCAGTTGTTGCTTGTGAAAAATAATCAATTTTTCGATGTCAATGATAAAGTGTCAAAAAATAATAACACGTATCTATACTACTATTATTATTATACATACCATATATTGTATTAATGATTAAGAAAAAAAGAACAGAACAATTAAAAACAATAAAATCGAGTAATCGGAGCAATGACACGAAGAAGTTAGGTGGATGTATACGTTTGTTCTTACATTTTACAAGAGATTAAGCAGAATTATATCTTGGTGTTCGTTGCGCGCATATTGCCGGAAAAATTCATTCGGATTTGTTCGGAACACTGAAAAAGAGTGTACCTGTCCTCTCGTATCTTACGAAAAGTTCCTTTTCAAACAGTTCGCTTAACCTACAACACGTCGGTTATATTTTCTCTACCTCTTCATCTCTCTCTCTCTCTCTCTCTCTCTCTCTCTCTCTCTCTCTCTCTCTCTCTCTCTCTGTCTTTCTCTATATATCTATCTATCTATCTATCTATCTATCTATCTATCTATCTATCTATCTATCTATCTCGATCTCTCTCTCTCTCTCTCTCTCTCTCTCTCTCTCTCTCTCTCTCTCTCTCTCTCTTCCCTTGTAGATGTTCAACGTCCGGTGGAGGAAAACGAGCGTCTTTTGTAACCGACCACGACAGCGACGTTACATCATCTCTATCGTTTGAAATTCAACTTGCTAGAAGAAACTCGGTGAATTTTGCTCAAAAATTTCTCTTTCCG
>OU964975.1:3084290-3089290 GCA_918808275.2 Dolichovespula sylvestris
ACTCTTGCATTCAGGCCAATGCAAAAGGACAATCATGGTGTATGTATGCGCTCATGTCGCATGCATCCACGTAGGATGGATTTTTACGTTGACGAAGCACTATTGCAAAGTCTCGAAAGACGGATGAACATGGCCACGTACTCGTTAGAGAACGACCAACCTTAATTACTATTGTACGAAGCATTTTCCTTTGAGGGACTTTACACTTCGAGGCCCCTTTTTCGAAACGTAAGCTCGAAAGCTCGCACAAATACCGAACGCCTTTTTACAACGAGAATTTACGATTTACCGAGCTAACATTCCATGCCATCGTGATGATTAACTATGAATTATCTATAACTTTCTATTTCCATTACTCGTAAAAATCTCTGTTAATTAATTAGGTCTTTGGATCAAATTCGTTCTATTATTACATAATTGATATTAATCAATAACTTAACTTAACTCGATTAATGAATATAATGAATTTCATTTGTCGTAACTCGAATTGTTAGTTGTTAGATCGAAAAAAGGAAACATAAAGAAGAAAAAGAAAATAAACTTATCAATCTTACGAAGTATTTAAGTATAGACACGTTTAAAGTAAAAGAAATAAAAACGTGTGTCAATTAACGGTTCATTAATCAAACAGGTAAGATAATAATGGTCTCCGATAATTACAATTAATAAATTGTTAGAATTAATTAGGACTGAACTTAATTTAATTACATTTCTATTATTACGTCGAATAACAAACAAATTTTTAATCTTTTCGAATATATAAATAATAAATAGGTATATTCCAAAGTGATATCGGAACTTTTTGTATATATATATATATATATATATATATATATATATATATATATACATTCAACAATTATTAATTATTCTATATTAATCGGAATAAAAATTTCGTTTAATTACTTTAATAGCACTTATAAATTTTTCTATGATAACATTTTTTTATATTATGTAAATTCTTAAAAACAAAGGAGATAAATGAATAAAGTAAGAAATGAAAGAGGAATAAAACAATGATAACAAATAACGTATTCAAGATACTTGAAGTACTATGTATTTATGTACCACACAATAGTTAGAGATATGCCAGTGTGTAATATTATCTAGGAAACTAGCACTGGTAACTAGCACTTTGGAATTGGTACTTTGGCATAGCTTCGTGGAGAAAGGGTACCATCGAGACGTAACACCATAGTCGTCGTCAGCGTCGTCGTCATTGTCGTCGTAAAGAGATTCTCGTCCTTACGACGAGCCAGCGGGGATATTATAAGTTAGAGACAATAAATTGCACCTAATTGCACGGTATAATGCATTTCACGGTAGCATTCTCAAAGATAGCCTCGCGGTTTTGGATTTCGCTGAATAAACTGCAATTGCACATTCACGTTCCTCGTTAATCAAACGATCATCTATGGATCCTCTCTCTCTCTCTCTCTCCCTCTTTTCTCCCTCTCTTTCTTCTTTTCATTTAAATGGAAATATTAGTTAAATCGTCAGCTTTAATTTTGATCGAACGAATATAAGAGGACACATTTGTTCTTTCATTTTATCTCTTTTCTATCTTATGTATTTTTTATCTGTCGTAAGTCGACTTCAACCACTATTGCTGACGAACAATTAAATTTTTTGAGTTAAAATTAGAATTGTAAGTATTACGTCGATTATATCGCAAATTAACGTAGATTGAAATAAATGTCGCGAAAATGTTGAAAAGTACGTTTGATTTTTTTTTTTTTTTTTTTTTTTTTTTTTTTTTTTTTTTTTTTAGTGAGTAATAGAAGGACGATCCGTACCCTCTCCCCGCTTACCCGGTAATTTTTACTTTTTGAAACGTAGATTATTTCTTCTTTTCCTTTTTTCTTTTTTTTTTATGACACGAATACGATGACAGAATAAAATTTAAATATCATCAAAGGTCGTATTTTATTGTATCTAAAAAAAGATCCCTGACAATTATTTATTATCCCTAATATGAATATTTTTAGTAAGAATAAAGTATTTTAGTTAATTTTATTATCATATATATATATATATATTATAAAAGTTATAGGTACAATTTTTGATAAGTCACGATATTGACGATAAAAAGATCATGAATGATAAATCTAATGATAAATTGAAAATTAACGACTCGATACGAATCTAATTGAAATATTCGTAAAAATTTGAAATCACGAGCAAACGCACGCACACGTACACGTACACGAACACGCGCACGCACCCGTACACAATCTGCATATTCCAAAAAAGAAATAAGTTATAATATTTAATTTATAGTATTCGCCTAATTCATGCGTCGTTTATATTCAAGTATTTTTTTACAATTTCTATAAGAAATTCAAAATATAAGAAAACCAATTTTATAATCAAAGCGGACAATTTGAAAATTTGGTTTCGACGAAGTTGAAATATTGACATAAAATTCTTGGCTTATTATAATCAATGTAGATGAGATATCCTCGTTGAATTTTATGTGGAAGTGGAATACGTGAGATTTGCTTACAGGTAACGATAAAATCAGATGAAAGATGAAAAGTTCTCTTTCTCTCTCTCTCTCTCTCTCTCTCTCTCTCTCTCTCTCTCTCTCTATCTCCATCTCTTTAAAATTTCTAGGGTGTACGACATACGCAATTTATCTTACAATGACGTATGATACTTGATTTCGTTTGATTTCTCTTTTTGTCACTGTCATTACGCGTTCATAACTATTAAAAGATTTTTCTTTTTCCTTTTTTTGGATATCATTCCATATAATTCAATGAAGTGATAAGAATTATTTTAATAAAATAATTTTTTATTTCTATATTTAATCACGCGAATAAAATTTTATTCGAACATATTAATTACTTATTCCACGTAGTCGGTAAGAAAAATAAACGGAATTAAAAATTTTGCGAGAATTGCGGGAATTATGTATCCTTTTATTTTATCTTTTTTTCTCTGTTTTTTTTTTTTTTTTATTCTTTTCTCTTTTTTCCTTTTTTTTCTTTTCATCATAGCGATTTAAACGAAATTCGTTTGGTGTGAAATTTCACGCATAATAATTATCGCGATTTAATTATATACCAATTTCAATTCTTTCAATCTTATTCGTTAGTTTAATTCTCAAATATTCAGCTGTCGAAAATAATTTGATAATGACTAACGATAATAACTTTTACTTTCGAGTATTAATTATTGCTTTTTGCTAAAAATATGGTCATATTTAGAAATATAGAAATCTTCCGAATATTAAGCAATTTCATCTAAAATCGATTAGTAATAATTTCTATTTTATTGTGATCAATTGCATCATTCTCGCTTTTTTTTTTTTTTTTATTATCATCAAAAACAAAGCGTATTATTGTTAATATTCGCTTATCTAAATAATTCAACGATAACGTAACGTTTAACGTTTCCATAAAAAGTAAATTATTACGAAAGATAATTCAAAGGTATAACTTAGAAGATTCGTTTGAAATTCGTCTGAACGAATTCAATGAATGTACATAATAATTTACGGTAATACTAATATATAAGTATATTACGTATCTTAAAATCTTGATTATCTTTCAAGAACGTTACGTTCTTATCGTTATTTCTTCGATATAACTTTAAATTACGGAGATAACAGCCGCGTAAAAAGTCGCGTAATCCTCCGTACAAATCTATCTGTCTTCCTCTTTCAACGATTTTTCACTAGAAATCCGAGAAATACCTACTTCGTGCTTAGATAAGCACAGGGAACATTTTTGCGCCGAGCTTTACCGCAAGCTTAAGTTTTAATACCGGCGAAGTAAACGACGGTACACAGTGGTTGACCTTTCCAAAGGTTATCTCTACCGATCACCTTTGCTTGGTCCGTCCTTTTTTATTCTTCGTTGATTATAAAGAATGGAAGACATCCAGAAACAACCAGGTTGTTCTTTATCCACGAGTTAAAAAACTTCTGCCTTTTTATTTTGACGAAGAATCTACGAAATAACAGGTAGAAGAATAGTAATGACAGTGCTTTGTTCGTGATTAATCCTTGTTCTTATTAATCCGTGGTAATTTCAACGAAATAACGAACGAAAAGCTCGTTGAAAATAATTCATTTATATTAAATCGCGATTTTTATCTGCTGAAACTTCCATAATTAATAAATTCGACTATTAAATAATACATATAATAATAATAATAATAATAATAATAATAATATATATATATATATATTACAACTGTTTATGTGTAAACTAATGACGTTTACGTGATAAACAAACTATGATTGATAATTTTTAATTCATTTATCATGTTACTTTACATTGCTAATGAATAAATTGATTTTTGGCTCATTTTTATAAATATAGATAGAAACTCCATATAAATAGACTGATAAAGTTATGTATACATTTATATATGCACCAATACAGATATATTATATATATATATATATATATATATATATATATATATATATATATAAACACACACATATATAAAGTTGACCCCTAACCAAATCAAACACGATCCCGATATCAGCCCGCATAAAGGATTTAAGTACGGTAAAAGGGATGGAGAGAAAGATATTCAGACCCTTTCTTTTCTTGGCATACGTGTAACACGCGAGTCTTCGATTTTTTCGCTTACGTCATGAGGTCGAACAGAGAACCCAATTTACCTTTACCTCATTTCACCTCTTCTCCCCTGCACCTCCTTCACCATTTTCTCTTTCCCGTTCCTTTTTCTCTTTACGAACGGAATATCATACCGCTCTTCCCTCCCTCTTTACCCTCCCACCCCGCCACTCTTCTCCCCGACACTTTTTTTCTTTTTTCTCTTTTTCTCCAAGGTAAACACCCCATTACGAAGGTCGCACTTTTTCGACGATCAAATTGGACCGATCGTGGAACGGATGCTTGCCTATCGCTTGACTTATCATCAACCACCATCCTGAGCTTGGATAAAAAGAAAAGAAAGGAAAAGAGAGAAAGAAGGAAAAAAAAAGGAAAAAAGAAAAGGATAAGAAAAGGTGCAAA
>OU964975.1:3094290-3106790 GCA_918808275.2 Dolichovespula sylvestris
ACGAAATGAGCTTCTTTAATAATAATCTTTGACTAATGGCTTTCTGTTTTTTTTTATTCCTTTTCTTGTTGTTGTTGTTGTTTTTTTCTTCTTCTTTCCAAAAGCCAGTAGATATTCCATTTAACCATATTTTTGTTTAGATCCGTTCGTTTTTACCTTCAATCGGCGCACTTAAAAGTATCTTTGTCCGGATTAGATTAATTTATTGAATATATACTTTTAATTACTACTACTACTAATATTACACACACGCACACGCACATATATAGATATTGTAACACTCGACGTTTTATAATTTCCAAAATCTTTCGAAGAAAAGCAAAACTCATTCCAGCGAGACAAAATGTAATTTCATTTCGATGGGTGATTAAATATTTTCATAAAACACCGTAAGCTTATAGAAACGTGCGATAGGACAAAGAAATAATTTAATGTTCATAGATTGGTAATCCGTTCGATTTCCTTTTCGTTTATATATTACGTCGAAAGCTCCCACGTTCTATATTCCACGTTAAATCAATGAACAACTTTGAACCGATATTCAAATCTCTCCTTTTTGTTTAATTAATAACAATATCTCTGTTACTTTACTTTTATTGAAATCAACGACTGAAAGCATAGAAAATCAAAGTTCCCTATCCCGTGTCTGTTCTCTTCTGTAGCTCTCTCCCATAACGCTTTCTCTTTCGCTCCCCTTCTCTCTCTCTCTCTCTCTCTCTCTCTCTCTCTCTCTCTCTCTTTATTCATCCCTTTCTCTCCGTTTGCATTAAACTTTGAAATTTAATCAGAAGTAAGTATACCTCTACGAAATTAAGATAAAAAATTAAAAGTAGATAAACGTTCATCTATCTATACCCGTGAGTATGACCATTTTTGACGAAATGCAAATTCGCTTTAACATTTAAAATGAATTTTCATTATAAATGATAATACTTATTGCGTATTAATGACTCAAAATTATACAAATAAATAAATTAACACACCCACACGCACACATATATGTATGTATACACTTATATAGGAATTATTATCATAAAACAAAATAAACGCATTAAATATATGATATAAATATGGAATTTATTATAATCATCTTTAGAATGGCAAAACAGATTTTGTTAGTTAATGAGACACAAGTATCGTACTCATATATATTTGACTATAGTTATCACTATCTCCTAATTAACGTAAAACGGTGGGTTGTTATTGTACATTGCGAAACTCGTTAGCAAAATATCCTGTTGTAAGTTATAACGATCATTTTCTCTGTCTCTCTGTCTCTCTGTCTCTCTCTCTCTCTCTCTCTCCTTTATTCTCGCGTGCTCGATTTAAATTATTCTCCAACGTTGCCCCAATGTAATGCGCAAGCTCCCAATACCGATGAGAAGTCGAAGTTGAAATGCAAAGGGAGATAGATAAAGATAGAGACAAAGAGAGAGAGAGAGAAAGAGAGAGAGAGAGAGAGAGAGAGAGAGAGAGAGAGAGGAAGAGAGAGAGAAATGAAGATATTAGGAATTCGTACATGTGCTATTTCGTGCGGTTATATCTGGATTTAATAGCGAGATAGAGAAAGATATATATATATATATACATACATACAGAGAGAGAGAGAGAGAGAGAGAGAAAGTAATGCATATTCCACGTACGTTATGTGTTATCCCACATCTCAGACGATCTAACTCAGATATAGTACGATGAAACCTTTGCCGGAAACTTTTCCGTCGAATCTTTATCCGATTAAAGTTGATATACGTCGTGTATTAATCTTGAAAATATACACTTCAACTACGCCTATTTAAAACGCTGGTCCCTCTATAACAGAATTTAGTTCACCTTATTTTCTACGTTTCCACGAATTGAATTAATAATACACGATTGCGTCTATTAAACGGACTCATTCGATTTTCCCATCGTTATTTAATTATTAAGAAGTTAAACGTTTAGGAGTTATTTAAGCGCGTTTAGAAGTTTTCAGTTTAGTTAATTAGTTATTTGGTTATTTAATCATTTGGAAGTTATCGATTTAACTAAATTTCAATCGAGCCACGAATTTATCACCCTTTTTCCGAATTTACCTCTCCCCCACCCCTCCCCCTTTTGAATTTCTCTTTTCCATTTCGATCATCGACGTTCATTCGATTCAACGAAATATAATTGTATATAAAATTTATCTACGCCATCGGACCGTTGGTTTCAGTCGTAGTTTTATATATTTTAGTCATTTAACATTTTTATCCTTAATTATTATACTTTCGACCTAATCGTTTGTAACAGTTCAAATTATTATTAATCGCTCGCCAGATTCGTCGTTAGGTCACAGTACCGGCAGCGTTGCGGTGAGGGAAGAGAGAGGAGGTACAACAATTGAATAATGGCGTAGTAATTATTATTCGTTAAATACCTGCCATTTCCATCGCCCTACCATACGTCTTCCCTACCGTCCCTTCCCATCCCTACAAAAAAAAATCTCGATATTTAATAATAAAAGTTTAATTCCCATTGTTATCTCTCTCTCTCTCTCTCTCTCTCTCTCTCTCTCTCTCTCTCTCTCTCTCTCTCTCTCTCTCTCTCTCTCTCTCTCTCTTTCACTTTCCGTAAATTGTCTTTTCTTCGTCCTTCTCTTTTCTCTATGGGAGGAGCGCGTTAATACACATTAGAGTAATTTAAGTTATTTGACTTGATTTTATTTCAACGTAGAAATATTTTCTGTTTTCCATTATGTACGTTTACTATGCAAGCATGTAAATTTGAACGATGCTTGGCTCGGTACATATAAATTTGTTCATTTTCTGTCTGTCTCTCTCTCTCCCCCTCTCTCCCTCTCTGTCTTTATATCTATCTATCTATCTATCTATCTATCTATCTATCTATCTATCTATCTATATCTATCTCTCTTTCTCGGAGTATTACACGTCATATCGAAGAATATCAGTTCCTCGGGTGAAACTCTTTTCTATTCGATGTTCTAGAATCGGGGATAATCACGGTTCGACGGGAATAAAGTCGTTCGAGCTTTCAATGGAGCGTCTCGCGGAATCGGATCTTCCATTGTGTTATATATGTATAAGTTCCCGTTATTCTTTCTTTTCTTTTTTCTTCTTTTTCTTTCTTTTTTCGTTTTTCTTTTTCATTCAGAGAAAGAAAGAGAGAGAGAGAAAGAGAGAGAGAGAGATGTATATATTCAAGAATTCGACGCCTCTTTTCTTCCTTCACGTTTTTCTTTTAGGCGAACAAGAAGACAGTCGGCGAAAACGCATAGATATGTAAGTGGATAGATACGTATGTATATGTACGTATGCATATATATATATATGTATGTATATATGTATGTATGTATGTATGTATGTAGAGTGCAGCAAATCCCAGATGACATGCACGGCACGACCATCGTTCCTTCTTCTATATTTCTCTTTTCTCTATATAAGTTTTTTTTTTCTACGTCCCCAGAAAAACGTAGAATCTCTCCCAGACTTTATGGATTTTCGAATACGACAAATCGAACGTGAGAGATACGATTTCGTTCCCCATTTTCTAACCCCTCCCCACTACCCCGCCGAATTTCGCCCGACTCATCTCCCCTGGTGTATTGCATAATAAAAAAGAGAGTGAAAGAAAGAGAAAAAGAGAGAGAGAGAGAGAGAGAGAGAGAGAGAGAGAGAGGGAGAGGGAAAAGATTAAAAAAAGAGGGAAGCAAATTCTTCGACTATCACGGATATTTACGAAGCAAAAGAAGATTGCATACTTTGAGGGAAACGCATTACTCACTTTTACAGATTTCCCATTTTTTTTTTTTTCTATCTTTTTTCCTTTTCTTCCTCGGTATATCTTCTTTTTCTTCTTCTTTTTGTCACGCGTATCGTCCGGGCTCACGGCTAACGCGATACGTCCCGACGAAATATCGATTTCTCATTGGACGTATAAACATATAATATCTAGATACATATACACGCATACATACGTACCTGTCTACCTACTTACCATATATATATATATATCGCGCGTATTTTACTATCATAGAGTACGTATTAGAAAAAAAGGGAAAGAGATAGGATAGTACGGGCAGAGAGAGAGAGAGAGAGAGAGAGAGAGAGAGAGAGAGAAATAAAGAAAGAAAAGATATACCGGAAGCACCTGGTTGAGGATTTGCATGGGACAATATCTCGCGACTGATTTATTCTCGAAGAAAAGAAAGAGAAAGAAATACATAAGAAAAAAAGAAAGAGAGAGAGAGAGAGAGAGAGAAAGAGAGAGAGGGGGAAGGAGGAAGAACAGGCGTATTCGTAGAATTTATTTCCTCTGCGCCTTATGCGCCTTGTGAGAAATAAAGGAAGTTCACTACTTCTTCCTCTCCGAGAGTTCTTCTTTCCTCTTATTTCTTCTCCCTCTTCTTCATCTTCTTCGTCTTCGTCTACGTCTTCGTCTTCGTCTTCGTCCTCTTCCGTTTCTTCTCCTTAATCTGTTCCAGTTATAGACGCCCCTCTAACCCATGTTCGTTCACCCTTTTTCTATCCTCTTACATCCCTGCGAACCCACCCACGCGTATTACCCAACTCGAATCAGGAACGTCGGTGCTTCGCTTCGTCCTTTATTGCCGCTTGTATGCAGGGAGCGGCTTCGACGTCGTTCTACGATCGAAGTTATAGATCTCCGAATGAGTATGAGAGAAAAAGAGGATGAGAGAGAGAGAGAAAGAGAGAGAGAGAGAGAGAGAGAGAGAGAGAGAGAGAGATAAAGAAAGGGAAAAGTAAAAGACCACTGACTTGTCCTCGCAAAGGCTCGACGCCATTTACGAGCTTTACCGTTCGGTTTATCGCCGCAACTTTGACTCCTCTCGCGAAGAGCTTCCACGATTTACGACCGACGTAAATTCTCTACTCTATTTACCCTTTTCTCTTATACTCTTTCTCTCTCTCTCTCTCTCTCTCTCTCTCTCTCTCTCTCTCTCTCTCTCTCTCTCTCTCTCGGTCTGTCTGTTTGTCTGTCTGTCTCTCTCTCTCTCTCTCTCTCTCTCACGCCCTTTTCGATTTCTCTCTTTCTCTGTCTCTCTGTCTATCTTTCTATCTTTCTCTCTTTCTTTCTCTATCTGTTTCTTTTACATTCCCGCCCATTTCTGTTTCTCTTTTAGTCTCTCTGTCCTTGTCTCTCTCTCTCTCTCTCTCTCTCTCTCCCGCCCTTTTCTATTTCTTTCACTGTTTCTATCTCTATTACTCTTCCTCTCACTATATTTTTCTTTCTCGTTCTCTCTTTCTCTCTCTTTGTTATAGGAATATCAAGGAAAATCATTTATTTCTACGTGACGTCATGTAACTTTTCAGGATACCCATTCGTGTATATTTCGTTTATCTTTTTAATTGCAGTTCGATTTCATCGATCAATAATCCAATCGTCGCTTGGAATCCGAAATTTTGCACGTTTTTAAAGAATTTTTTCATACATACATACATGCATACGTTAGCATGCAAATTATAATTTATGCTCATACCTATCCATTCATGAATTATGAGAGTATCATTTCATTTCATATTATTTTTCGTACTAACTGGAATTTATCGTTTCATTACCATCAATAATTTTTACGTATTATATATAAGTAAATTGTATATAATTCTTGAGTATACAATTTTCAAGTTACCCTCTTATTGTAGAGATTTATATATATATATGTGTGTGTGTGTATTTCGTTTTAGATAGAAAAAAAGAATCGAATTATACGGGATTAATTTTAAACGATATTTTCACGTGGTATTTTACTTTCTGATAAAGAAAAGTTTCGTTGGAAATGATAATCTGTGAATGAACGACGAATGCTATAGGTTAAATCAATTTGATCAAGTGAATTAAAATGTGATCATTGAAAAACGCAATCCATTATTCGAGGAACAATTCAATAGACTTTTAATCTGTTTCACTTATTTATGTCTTTAATAAACAAAGAGAACGTAGAGATAGAGATAGAGAGAGAGAGAGAGAGAGAGAGAGAGAGAGAGAAAGGGAGTGGACGTAAAGAAAGAAAGAGAAAGAGAGAGTGAGAAAAATAGAGAGAGAGAGCATGAATTATGATCAACACATGACGACAAATATATATATATATATAATTCTATAAATATCGAATTGATACATAATACATAGAAACTATTGTATATTATAATAGAAAAGTCTGAAAGAGATGGGGAACTGGGAAATTATACGTATATATACGAGGAATTCAATTTTTATAAAGTTCACCTCAGTAATTCAGCACATGACGTCTTTCGAACGTCTATCGTGGCCACGAAATTAAATTATGTGGGTTATTGTAAAATCCGTCGGATACTGGTTACTTTTTATCCGATATTGTTAGCTAGTAGATGAAAAATGTTCTATGTATATACATAGTACATGTGTGTTCAACCACGTGTGTGTGTATATATATATATATATATATATATATATATATATATATATATATATATATTTCACTTCACTCTGTCTCCGCCGCTTTTGTCGAACATCGTTGAATAGAGAGACCTTCGATAGTTATGGATATCGAATAGTGGGTATTGTTGAACAAAGTTCGCCGACATGGTGCGCGTATATATAGGTATCATTTTAAAAAAATTGTTCTTTTTTTTATTTTTTGTTATTTTCCTTCCCTCTCTATTTTTTTTTTTTGTTCTTTAATAACAAACACCTGACGAAAAAAGAGCGAAAGCAGCGTGGCCGATTGGTATCGCTTCAACGAGAGACATGAAATAAATGAATGGGATGGAAGTATTAGTACAACTCGGAAAACAGGAAGAGTGGGAGGGAGGGACGGTGAGAGGGAGAGGAGAGAAAGAATTATTCTCCATTTCTTAAAAATGTTCCTCTCAATGGGAGATAACAATCGGAATAAATGTGTTTGAAATTAATAAGACTCTATCCATTGATTGAGAGAGAGTCTCGGACTCACCCACCGTTCAGAACGTGGACCAGAACGCTCGCTGATACAGCCGTCGACGGGGCACACGTGTAATTTCCAGAATCAGCTGGCATTGCCTTCGATATTACAAGACGCGAGGTTTTCGTTTGCTTCTCCGTAACAACGTTTATACCGCCCCTTTGACTGTAATTGATAACGTGATCGCCCTTGTACCTGCCAACAGAAATTTCGTTCTTTGTTTAGAAAAACAGAAAGTAAATAAAAGAATGGATAAAAAAAAAAGACAAAGAAATGGAAAGAAAGAACTACGACGAATATATTCGATGTATGTATTAGGATGTTTCCCCTAAGTTTTTTCCGTATCGTGTATTCATTTTGCATCAGAACATAGGAAGGAACTTATGGGACACCCTATGTATTGTGCGAGATAATTGGATATATTTCTTCTTTTTTTTTTTTTGTTTAATAAATTCAAAAAGATCTACATTGTGTGTTTAATCGATGGATATGTATATATAAGTGTGTTTTACACTTATAAGTATTGACGCATATACGTAGATAATAAAAACGTATTAGTTTTGTACATATACTTGTACGTGACATTTAACCGAGTTCTCTGTGAAATCGTTTTTTCTTTCCTTTTCTTTAATTAATTTTACGTCTCATTCAAGATGAAAGACAATTTTAGAAACATTAAAATACATTTTTGATATTTGACGTTTCTTTTTCTTTTCTTTCTTTTCTTGTCTCTCTCTATCTCTCTATCTCTCTCTTTTTATCATGGGCAAGTAGGCGATCCAATAGTCGAAAAAGTCTTGCAAAGTGATTAGCAAAATTCAAAGCTAGGGATTTTGGTCTTTGATAATCGGAAACCCTCTTGGGAAGACTTTCCAACATTGACGATGACCAAATCGAAACACCGATCGATAATGACCAACGCTATAAACTTTGCGAAATATCAGTTATATTAAATTTGTCGTAAACTGTTGGGCGCGCACGTTCACGAACATTTAGTAAAGCTTAGTTACTATTCGTCACGAACTTTCCAGACGACCCAATATTTGCCGCGGTAGTTGCATTGTCAGGAAATATTCCTTTGTAGTAAGGTCTCCGTACTATTATATGCATAAGTATGAAAAGTGTGCCGACCGCCGACCTGTGTGACGAGCCCACGGAATTGTGACAAATTGGGACCTTCTATAAGTGACGATGATAGAAAAATAAATAAATAAATAAAAAATAATAGGCAAAAACATTCAATGGTTAAAACATAACTAATTCTAATTTTTCCACGAAATTTGAATAATTAAATATCCCCATTGATAAAGTAACAATGTCACGCATTTATATCGTAAAAATAATATTCATTTCACGAAGATTTTAATCTAACATTTGTATGTGTCCTATTCTCAATGATATCGATTCGTTCAATGTAAAAATGAAAGAAAAAAGAGAGAAAAAAGGAATATGAATTCGTACTGGAATTTTTCGCTGTAGAAAATTTGCGATCAGATCAAAAAAAAAAAAGACAAGTTAACGTTATAGAAAAGAATGGACTGTGTTAAACCGTTCAACATCTTTTCTACCCTATTATTTTATCTTTTCAACGATATGAAATATACAAACCCTCAATAAAATTCCCCGACGCGTCTATGGTCATATCTTTAATACAATTCATTTTCGAAGATTTAAAGTTCGATAAAATAGATTCGAAATAGAAATTATTAGTATAAACTCACCAATAAATAAAGGACGGTGGCTCCGGTGTTTGGAGTACGATGCAAGTCAGGTTTATGTTGCTTCCACTTTTGATGTACAATTCCGAATTGCCATTGATTTTCGCTTTCGACACTGCCGAAATAACGTGTATAGGTACATATATATATACATGTACATATCCATATATATATATATATATATATATATATATATATATATATGTATATATGTTTATATAGATAGATAGTGAATTTAATTCTACTGCGTACTAAAATCACTATGCATGCGGTTTATATCGTGAGAGTTAGGACCGAGCGATAATTGATTTAGAGCTAGAGGTAAGCTATACGAAAAGCAGTATTGTAACTTGCAATGCCATCAATAGTACATATATGTGTGTGTGTGTGTTCGTTCATAGAGATATTCTTTCCGTGTTTTAATTTAATAAACATCGTCGACTATCGTATAACATATAGAAATAATATTGAAATTCATAGGGAACGATGATCGAGTTTCCTCTGATGAATTTCATATTATTTGTTTTTATTGATTGATCTTTCGGAACATTTTAGAGGAATATAATTTTTAGAAGAATATACTTGCCCACTACACTCAAGTTAAATGCTTGACTGATTTTCGGTTCGGTCGAGACTTGGCACTCGTAGGTCCCGCTGTCTCTGACTTGCGGTGAACTAATTTTCAGGGTCCATTCGTCGCTTCCATCGCCGTGCAACGATTGGAAGCGTTGATCGTTCGTGTAAGTTAAAATACCTACGGTGAGTATGTGAAGATCTCGTTTTCTTATCCATGAGACCTGTCGGAAAAGAAAAAAAAAAAAATAGCGAGAGAAAAAAATATCAATATCAAATAATTCTTATGCGCAATGATTCGTTTCTAATACTGTATATAAGTTATATTATAATTTTTTATATGTATATATGTTATATATATATATTTTTTTTTTAATAAGTAACGACACAGTAATTTTTAATAATTCTCATAGTAATTTTGTTTCAAACTTATAATGTCTTTTCATCTTCTCTTCTTAGAACGACAAACTACAAATAATTTAGTACTATTAATTATGTCGAAAGGAAGCATAAGAAAAATGTATTATTCATAATAATTATAATTATCTAATATATATATATATATATATATATATATATATATATATCAATTAAATATAAATATACCTTATATACATAATTATACACATATATCTGTCTACACATATGTTTGATACGCGATATATAAAATAAGAATGTTATTAATCAACATTTATTACTTGCGCATATAAATGTAGATATTTCATATATCAAGGTATATATGTATATATGTTGGAATAGGTAATAAAATAAAATAAAAACTTTTTATAATAATTTCATTAAAACTTCGAACGTATTTCCATTTGCAAGGACGATCAATTCGTGCGGACTTATTATAGTGCCTTTTCTTTTTTTTTTTTTTTTATTTCTATTTCTTTATTTTTTTTTCGAAACAAAAACTACAAATTCTCAATACAAACGGAAAAGTTCTTTTTTTTTTTGCTTGGCCCCTGAAGCTACCGTTCGGGCGATGAAAATTCAGCATAGGAGACGAACGACGACGATGCGCAATAAAACGACCGCAACGAGAGAACGACGGCCATTCTACGTCGACTCGGAAACGATTGCGAGAGCGAAATTGCAGAAAAGTGAAAGAAAAAAAAAAAAAAAGAAAACAAGAAAAACTGTCAACAGAGAACGTTTATCGGGCGATACACGACGATTGGGAGCGCGATTTCCTATCGTTTCTCGACGTAGTTCACGCGAACGCTGATGTTTCTCTCTGACGAGAATTGGAAAGTGTTACCACTCTTGCACCTTTTGCTCTCGTCAAAAGGATTTTTGTTGGGTTTTGCGAGGATTAACCTATCTATAGTGTCTCATGTGACACTTTGAAGTCACGTTCTTTTTTGACTTTTTATCTCTTTTTCTCCCCCTTTATCTTTTTCGTTTCTCTTTCTGTTCTTTTCTTTTTTTCTTTTTTGTTCTCAATTAATTTCTCCGTTTTCGTCGAAAAAATCAAATGTTTCCTCGATATTTGAAAGTCAACGAGATCGTTTTTAAGTATAACCTGTGTTTTGTCAATAGCGGATTATACGTATGTAGAGTTAAACTGTTGTCTAACATAACATAGTGATAGATGTGTTAGTATTTTTACTGTATTATACTATTTCAATATACTATTTAATATAGACGTTATTAAAGTTATACTAGTATACATTATATTATACTGTTTAATATTTATTTTCTTTCTCTCCTTCCGTTTCTCTCTCTCTCTCTCTCTCTTTCTTTCTGTAGTATATTTATTTTACGATAATAATATAATATATTACTTTAGTATAGTATTAATACAATATAAATTGTACTAGTATAAGCAATAATAAATTAAATTAATAACTGACAAATGTTAATCTTCGAATCTAGAGTAATTATAAATTTATAATATTGAAAATAATCAATCAGAACAAAAATGAAACATGTATTGATATTTTGTCAATTTTTTTTTCTAATGATTCGATCTATTCCAAAGTAAATATTATATTACAACGGTAAAATCTATTTCCTCTCTTAAATATTACATAATTACTCGAGTTATCGGATACGAAATAAAAATGAAATAAAAAAGAAAATATATATGTATATATATATATATATATACATAATTGATTTACGAATAGATTAAAACTATCTTAAGGAAGTATTTAATCGTATCTTGAGATAAGTTTTCAACGATTTTAACAGATTTCAGTAATATTAATCTGACATCTCTTTAAGTTGTTAAAATAAATAACTTTTCTTTGAAAAGACTCCGCGATCTCGAACTCACCTAGACTCGAAGGAACGTATTCTTAACTGCTCAGATAGTTTCTATATCTGTTTCGCTTGTGTTTGTGCGTTTCTACGTGTGTCCACATATCGAGTGGACGTTAGCGAAATTTGATTTATCGCCGATTACGATCGGTGATTGGAGCACGACGGCTTCCTGGCACGTCACCGTGCTTGATGCATGAGTTCAAGCGATAACGCGTGATGTTGAGCTGTTCTATCCTTCTGTCTCACTCTCACTCACTCTCTCTCTCTCTCTCTATCTATCTATCTCTATCTCTGTCTCTCTCTCTCTCTCTCTCTCTCTATGTCTTTGTCTTTCTCTCTATGTGCGAATCTAGCTCTTTGTCGAAGCTCTGTCACGTCTACGATTCACCTATCCGCGAAATTACGTCAGAAGTGAACGCGTGCCGATCTCGAGTGAACGTACAAGATTATAGTCGTCAGAACCTAACGATTATCTTTGCCTTAAACGAGACCCTACAAATAATTAATTAGACAGATGGATTATCGTGGCGGTTAACTTTCTGACGTGATCAAGTGAGGAAGAGAAAGAGAGATACATAGATAGATAGATACAGAGAGATAGAGAGAGAGAGAGAGAGGGGGGGGATCATTTTGAGATCATTCGAACATTTACTTTAAAACGGAAGACGAATTTAAAAAGATAAGGGGATAGATAACATTTCTTTTTAATCGAACAAACCTACTTCTATGGACAGAATATGTATTCATATATGGATATACGTTCGAATAGAAATTTTGTTCGGAGAAAATCACGAATTTTCCTATACGTCCATTATTTTTTATATATCGCAATTTTCAATGATTCTATTCGTGAAAATAATCCTTTCAAATCGTTTCACTCTAATACCATATATGTACGTATGTGTGTGTGTGTATATATATATATATATATATATATATATATATATATATATATATATATATATATATATAGTCGATTTCTTTTGCGAGATTGAATTGCCTCTTTTTTCTTTTTTCGTCTT
>OU964975.1:3111790-3159290 GCA_918808275.2 Dolichovespula sylvestris
TTCTTTTCAATGGGCAGTCATTAATTTTTCTATTCCAATCGTAAATAGATATTTATATATTTGGAAAATTCATCCTGAAAATTAAAAGCGAACTACTAATTATTAAAATAATATAAAATGATATAAAATTAATACATACGTACATGCATACATATATATACATATATAAATATACATATACATATATATTATAAATATACATACATATATATATATATATATATACACACACATTAATTATTTAAAACTTAGTTATTACTAATAATTTATAAAAAAAGATATATATATTTTTTAATACAATATAGTATATAAGAAGAAGCAACATTAACGTTTTATGTAAGTTTTCATTGGAATTATGAAAACATGACCGTCGTGTTTTACTTTTCTCCAGTTAAGATTCCAGAAGGTTGTTCGCGATGGCGCCAAGACTATGTCTAATTACTTGAGATTGATTGGAAAATTAATAGATCTCCGGTTTCCCTTCGTAGCACGAATTTCAACGGCAATCAAAGTGGATAATTTCCAACAGCTGCAAGTTCTCTCGTCGGCAAGTTCTAGATAAAGGAAGGAGCAAGAGAAGAGACGAAGGAGGAGAGGAGAAGAGAAGGAGAATGACGAAAACGGGACGCAGAGAGAATGAGAGAGAGAGATAGAGAGAGAGAGAGAGAGAGAAACGATAGAGCAACAGAGACAGATAGAGAGAGAGAGAAACGATAGAGCAACAGAGTCAGATAGAGAGAGAGAGAGAGAGAGGAACGATAGAGCAACAGAGACAGATAGAGAGAAAGAGAGAGTGCAAGAGAGAGAGAGAGAGAGAGAGAGAGAGAGAGAGAGAGAGGAACGATAGAGCGATAGGGAAAGATAGAGAGATAGAGAGAGCAATAGAGCAATAGAGAGAGAGAGAGAGAGAGAGAGATGTCATGCGTCTCTTAAACGTTACTCAGAGACGTTCCGACAAGATGTCTCGTCGTCGAGACAGATTCTCGTGAATTTACCGCCAGTAAAATCCATCTACATTCTCATTGGATGCGTCCATATTCGCGCGTTTTACGGCTTAATATCGAATTCTTCACGATAATCTTCTCTCATGTTCGATCGGAGAATATTTACGGATATGTAAGTACGTACCTATACTATATATATATATATATATATATATATATATATATATATATATATATATATATATATATATATGTATGTGTATTGCGTATAGAAAGAAGCAATAACAGCGTCTGCTTCGGTAATCCCTTCAAGATTCCTTTTTTTCTGTCTTCTTTCTTCTTTTTCCTTTTAACACACGCACGCACATGTGTGCGCGCGCGCGCGCGCGCAGGTATATCTCATCTTTTATTAACTTTTCATACATATCGAATACGTGATATCACTACGAATTTAGTATGATTCGCAAATAAATCTTTCGTCCTTTTATCTTTGTTTTTGCGTTTTCGTTTTTTATTTATTTGTTTGTTTTTTTTTATTTCGTTTTTATGCGATTTATCGATCTTTCTAATCCCCTACCGTAATAATACAGATTATCATTGAGAGACGTTACGGTGTAATATTGGAGAATGTAATAATGAAATAATTCATACGGGAAAATGTTTATTTACCCGATTGTTTTTTAAATAAACTAATGAAATGAAACTGTTTTTCTCCTTTGTTTTCTTCTCTTCCTCCATTTGTATAGAAATCTTACTACGCGATAGTGAATATACGTGATCGTTTCATCGTTTTGAAATGTATTACGATTTTTATCGTCAGATCGACGTTAAAAACCCCTCGTAATATCCGAAATATATCCGATAATATTCTAATAAATAAATACGTTAGATCTTTAGATTTCTAACTAATATCGTATAATAAACGTATATCACGGCGATCACGAAGATTGAATAACTATAATAACATCAACGTTTAGATGTCATCAACAGGCGTTGAACATGAACGACGCTTAAACGAAATGATTGAGAAATGTGTTATGGAATGAAAAAAAAAAAAAAAAAAATTAAAAATTAACAAAAATAAATAAAAAAGAAACGAAAGAAGATGTAACCGTCGATTATTATGATTACTAATAATTTCTATTATTATCGATATTATTACTACTATTATTATCATCATCATCGTTATCATTATCATCATCATCATTATCACTATTATTATTATTATTATTATTATCATTATTATTATTATTATTACATAGAAATACGCTCTCTATCTGACCTTCCAATTTTTCAATTTAACCGTACCGTCATCGGAGATGAGAGAGTTCTATCAAGACGAAGAGAAGGAGGAAGAGCAACAGCAACAGCAACAGCAACAGCAACAGCAACAGCAACATCCATAAGAAAATTCATGAGAATTTCTCTCTCTCTCTCTCTCTCTCTCTCTCTCTCTCTCTCTCTCTCTCTGTCTCTCTCTCTATCACTATCTTTCTCTTTTTTCCCTCTACTTCTTCGTTCATTTTATTTCTTATTCAGGAGAGAGCACGTCGATTCTAAGAAAGGGGATGAGTAGGAAGGGTAAGAGAGAGGAACAGAGAGAGAGAGAGAGAGAGAGAGAGAGAGAGAGAGAGAGAGAGAGAGATAGCGAGACGCGACGAGGACGTTTCGTAAACAGAGTGAGTGCACGCTCGTTCGTTTTCTCTCTCTCTCTCTCTCTCTCTCTCTCTCTCTCTCTCTCTTTCTCCAGCTCATTCACTCTCTTGCCTCTTATGAAGACGCCCGTCGACTTTTTCTCATCGGGGGAAAGTTCCGTACGGTTGCGGGTCGTTGGCCATGTTTTTTCTTTTTTCCGGAAGCTGTCGACGGCCTCGGGGTTTAGTAGAGGAGGAGGAGGAGGAGGAGGAGGAGGAAAAAGAAGAAGAAGAAGAAGAAGTGGTAGAAGTAAAAGTGGAAGAAGATGAACGAGAAAAAGAAGAGGAAAGAGTAGAAAAGGGAAAAGAGGGGAGACGGTAAAAGAGCGTTTAAAAACGCTGCGAAAAAGGGACCACGTAGCAATGGAAGAGAGTGAGACGAAACGAGAGCAGGATGGTTACGATGAGTTTGTTAGTTCCATCTCCATCCCCTCAACTTCTCTCTCTCTCTCTCTCTCTCTCTCTCTCTCTCTCTCTCTCTCTCTCTCTCTCTCTTCCCCTCCCCCGTCACCTCTTCTCTCCTCTCCACTCCTCTCATCTCTCTTCTCATCCTCTTCTCATCTTTTCTCTTTTCACTTTGTTCCTGTACCTTAACTTCAAGGATGAAAGACGAAAACTATTTTAAGTATTAAAAAAGCTTCGGCTGTTTACGGATGCCTGCTGGGATTATTTTCCTCTCGAACGAGAGGAGGATAGATACACTGTGATGTACTTTTCATTCCTCTCTCTCTCTCTCTCTCTCTCTCTCTCTCTCTCTCTATCTATCTATCTATCTATCTATCTATCTTTATCTATCTATTTATTTATCTGTCACTATCTTTTTCTTTTGTCCCTTTCTCTATAAATATCCAACGGTACATTGACTTCATGCTATCCTCCATAAGATTAAAGTACCTACACGTGTAAGCTTATCCCTACAACAATATTCAATCTTGCTGTCCTTTTTTTCCCGTTTTTTTTTTCGTTTTCTTTTTCCCCTCAACGTTCTTATGATACCGAATATATTGTTTTCTATCGTAAAAAAGCAAAACTTTAATGTATATGTACGTATGCGAGTGTATGTGTTTGTGTGTGTGCGTGCGTGTATTTATACTGAAATATTTATTGACATTTGAATATTGATTTTGTTGAATTAGGAGCTTTTGTTTGGTGCTGCATTTATTTTTTCTTTGTCCTTTTTTTCTTTTTTTTTTTTAGTACTCGGTAATTCTAAACCACCCTCTAAAAGTCTTTTTCTTTCTTCTGCATTTGAAACATTTGTAGAGTAGAAAAGATTTTCTTTCTTCTTGCTTTTCAGTAAGGTTCAGTAGTTACCAAAGTCATTATATTATTTGATGAGTAGTGTATAATTGTTGCTGAAATATATAGGGTGTTTCAGCTAAAGGTGGTCGCCTAAATATTTTCTTTGTTTTTCATAATGCGACAAACTTTTATGACATACTTTGAATGGTTTAAAACGAGGTATGTTATGAATAGTTCATATATATATATATATATATATATATATATATATATATATATATATATACATAATATGAATATTATTTTATAAAATATTCATAACTTTTAATATTTATAATTTTTAACATTGTATGTATCATAAATTTCGAAATATCTTCCTATTATATATATATATATATATATATATATATATATAATACGTGTATTATTCGTAACCAAGTATTGACGCATGCGACGATGTTTACGTCTGATCGAAGAGGAGTTTCATCACTTGAAAACTCGATGTTCCATCGAATGGAAGGGGAAAAGGATTTACGATATTCATCCCTTGAATGACTCGGAGGTTGCAATCATGCTCAGGTTCTTCAAGAGTTCGTCTCGCGAGCATCTACGCAAGCACACTTTTCAACAGATTTTTTTTTTCTTTTCCCTCTCACATTTTTCCTCCCCTTTCCTGAAGTCCAAACGTACCTATACTTGAAAACGTTCTTAAAGCTGAAGTTCGGAAATATTTGAAAATTTTTCTCTTTATATATATATATATATATATATATATATATATATATATATATATATATAAATTGCATTCTATTTCAAATAAATGAAAACGAGATCGTATTTTGAAACTTTTGGATTTAATAATATCTAAACAAAAATTTGTTCATCGTTAAATAACGCAAAGGGATATGAATATTCGTAGTATAATAACGCATAAACATTATTATTATCATTAGTTATATTTTTGGTCTTGCGTTAATACAAAAACGTTACGTACAAGTATTCTCGTCGAATTTTCTATAACTGTGCGGTTTGTTTTTTCGGTAAATATCGTTGAGAACGAGTCAGAGGAGATAGATTTTCTTATCGAACATGTCGAATTTCGATATTCCAGTAGTTCTCAATTTTACAAAGAAACAAAACGTATGTTCGGTCCAGTAACTTCATCCTTTTTTTTTTTTTTTCATTTCGGCGAAATACGCGAAACTATGACGCAGTGGAGTAAAACGAGATCTTCAAATTTATTCGAGTGCACGATCCAATTCGCTCAGTGAGTAAAGTTTCCAGGAATCTTTTATCATTCTTCTCAACGATGTTAGATATTTGTGTTGAAAGTAAAAAGAAAAAGAGAAAAAATAAAGAAAAGTTTGGGATTCCTTTCTCGACTTGACGTCGTCCGTTAACTTATTCGATATAAAAGAGAAGAAAAAAAAAACGAAAGAATGATAGCTGTAGAGAATAATTAGTAGAGAAAATTGTAATTCAGTAAGTGTATTTATTTGACTATTGTTTGAACGTTTATGCGATAGAAAAAATGATACCCGTCGGTGAAAAATATTTCATGGCACAAATTTGATTCAAAATGTTCGTACACTTTAATTCTTGTCGTTATTTTGCTTGTTGCGATAAGAATGATGACATAGAAGTAATTTAAAGAAAAAGTAATGTTCTCGAGATTCAAAGAGAAATTTAATTGATTGGAGCGTATTAGATAAATTTCACGATTCGTTAAGATTTTGCGCGATGGAAGGGGTTCAAAACAAATTTAACGTTTTATTCGTAAAAGTAGATTAAAAAGAAGAATAAATAAACAAAGGGAAAAAAATTCAAGGATTGAAATGAGAAAAAAAAAGAAGAAGAAATTAATCTCGCATCACATCGAAAGAATATTTATTAATTTATCAAAAGAACGTTAAGGTCAAAGAGCACGGTAGTATTAATAATACCGATCTAAATAAAAATATATACTCGAACGGATCGATTAATATGTTGTACATCCTGTATAAAATAGGTGATATCGAATGGGCGCGTTACGATAGAGTTTGTTCAAACGAGCCAGGCTAGATGTTAAAAGTGCAATAAGAGATAACATTGTTAAACGCATTCCAATCGTAAAGTAACCATTTTATTCATCGAAATCGATTCTATTCGAGAGCCAGTCAGGAAATTGTTTACCAATGGCATATCCCCCTGCCAGAGATCAAAGGCATCAATGATTCCCTTAGTCAAGGTTGTTCGATGAGCTCTCGGTATGGATTAATCGGAAAGTTAGTATAAACGTATCTCGATCGACTCATACGAATTTTCAAACTAAAAACATTAATCGTTATTCGAAATCACAAAATAGATCAGAGAGAGAGAGAGATCGATGATTATTACATTTGATAATATCTGTTCTATATTTTACACACATACACACACACACAGAACATGAATAGTTAAATAATGTTTCAAAGATTTCCTTCTTTCATATTCGAAAGGCGAATTTTTAATTTATATTTTTTGACAATTCATTATTATTATATAACACTATAATTCCATCGTCAAGCAGGATCTACAGCTAAGGTTGAAAAAAAAAGAAACATTTCGTAAAATAAAAAATAAATAGAAAAATAAACATGAGAAATGAAAATTGTGTACATTCGTTAACAACCCTTATCGTCGATTATTTGAAAAATTACAAAAACGGGATGCTCGAGATGTCCGAATGATCGTGAAGAGAAAAAGAAGAAAATGAAATCTCGAGACAACGAAATAAGATTTCTTTTCCACGATTGAATTTAGAAATTCGTACTTCGACGGAATGCAAGCCTACCGTTGTGTGTATGTCAGAACACAAAACGTGTTCCGTTTCCTACGTTCCCTGTTCTACGTTCCGTATTCTGTGTTCCATATTCTGTGTTCCGTAACACGTATTCCATGCCTTGTGTTCTGCGTTCCGTGTTCCGTGTTCCGTATTCTGTGTTCCGGAAGACGTGTTTCGTGTTCCCTGTTCTACGTTCCGGAACACGTATTTCTTGTTCCATGTTTTGTGTTCCGTATTCTGGATTGCGGAACACGAATTCCCTGTTCCGCGTTTTTTAAACCACGGATCACAAATCACAATTAAAAATCGTTAAGTCAATGAATTTGTAATAATCAGTTTTACATATTTCTCCTCCCTCTTCTCGTTTGGTTCTACATCGAACTTTTTGAGAAATTATAAAGAAGATTTTTTGAAGAAATAATAAACGAGCGAAATATGGCTGATATTGTTAATTATAAATGTATAGAATAATATATATATATATATATATATATATATATATATCTTTTAGGGTAACATAATATTAAATAGTATATATATAAGTGCTTGGAATGATAAATTACACAACATCAAGAACTACACTATTCCCTTGAATATCAAAAGGGTTATATAACTATTCCAATTAATTTTTTACGAACATGTAATAATCGCCCGTAATAATATGTCAGTTGAATTATTATTAGAAACGTTCGCTCGATCGAGCAGGATAATGACGTTTTCACGTGCGTTCTGGAAACAAATTGAGCTAGTGGTATTACGTAAGACAATTAGGAAGAATCTTGGTACTTTAGAATTTCCAAGATGAGGAAATCGTTGGTGAAATTATAGCGTGAGAACGTGGCATTAATGGCGTCAATGATTTTTGTATTTTTTATTTTACTTCCACACGTACATATGTACGTTCACACATTTACATACATATACCTATTGAATAGGATACAATCGAAACAAATTTGATTATATTTCGTGCTAATTAGAAGTAATCTGTGATACAAACTTTCTCGAAAATTATTCATTACTCCGAAAGAATATTTTCCATTCCTGCTCGATTTTCAACAAATGAATCTTTTAATCGTCGCAATTTTTGTATTCTTACGAAATCAACAAATTCAAATTAGCTGGACGTAAAGAAACGTCAGAACGTTCAAAAATCAAGCATTGTTTCAAGAGTGTCTCGAAATATTCAAATCCTAACGATCGTGTCTTGATGCGAAATAAAAGAGATCTCTATAAAGTCCGAACACAGCTGACAATGTTTCATATAAAAAAAAAAAAAAAAAAAAAAGAAAAAACTATAAGATAATACCATCAACTATCCCTTTATTCCTTTTCGCAAACTCAACTCGATTTAGTCATCTCTTCCATTCGTGGATGATAACAAAATATTAAAAAGAAAGGAAAATTTAATTATTTATTGAATAAAAGATATGACAATGTTCCTTTGAACAAATCTTTCTCAGAAACAGATGTTTCCTTTGTTTAACTGTGCGATTCAAAATTTAAAATGTATAAAATTTTTCTCCGGTAAAAGGGAAATAAGAAGCAAAAAGAGAAAGAATAAGAAGAAGAGGAAGAAAGAGGAACAAAAGAGTACGAGAAAATAAATCTAAAATGGTATTTCGTGGATAAAGGAAAATAAGAAATGTTTATCAACGCGTTCGAACATGCTTTTCTCGGTCGGCTCGTACTACTCCCTTAGTTCAAAAGACGCCCTTTGGCGTCTGTAGAAGGAAACGATAGAGGAAAAGGAGAAGAAAAAAGCGAGAGAGGTTTCATGACTCTGACTGATGATTCTCGGGAAGGTTCGGACGTTGTCGCAATAAAGGAAGGAGTATCGATGTTGAATTGCGTCTGAACCAGGCTACAAACAATTTTTATCTTGCTGTTTGAGAGTTTAAGAGATAGAGATAGGATGGATAGGTTGGATATAGAAAGAGAGAGAAAGAGAGAGAGAGAGAGAGAGAGAGAGAGAAAATGAAAGAGCGAGAGAGAGAATAAATAGGAGTACCTGCTTCTTTCGAAAGCTCGAAAGCTTTGAGACAGAGAAGAAAAGAAGAACGAAAAAAAAGAAAAGGAAAAAGAAGAACAAAAAACGAAGAAAATGGAGAAAGAAAAAAAGGAAGAAAGAAAGTTGTTTTCCGCTTCCTTTGTGTTTAAAAATTTTACCTATATCCACGTAAAACTATTCAATAAAAATTTGAACGGAAAAGCTTCTCTGTCTGTCGGTCTCCCTCACTCTCTCTCTCTCTCTCTCTCTCTCTCTCTCTCTCTCTCGTTCTCGTTCTGTTTCTCTTTCTCTTTCTTCTGTTTATTTTCTTTTCACTCCTTCATACTCCATCGCAACGAAAAATTCTCCGCGGAGGATCGCGCAATTTATCGAATCCTTTTCCGTATCATAGAATCGAGGAGGAGGTGTCTCGTAACGAAGCTTTCAAAAATCACCATGCCTCGAGGGCAATTCTATCCTCTTTTATTTGTAGCACGCGATGCACAAGCTATGTATGTATGTATGTATGTATGTACCTTTGTCCTATAAGTAAGTACTTATTTACTTACTTTGTTGCTAACATCAATTCGACGCGAGAACAATCTAATATTATTATATATATATAATATTTTATTACAATTCTTTCGAATTGTATATAATATACAATTATTAATACTTTCGAATACCGATCACGCGGAAATATTATGAATTATTATTATCGACGTTCCCTTGCCGGCAGCCGCGAATATCGAAAATGGCCAAGCTTGATAAATATTAATTTAAATAATAAGACGTGAAACGATACGAAACCGTTTATACATTATTATGTTTTCAATTATATTTTCAACTAGGACACCGTCAATAGATCCTTTTGGAATTTTAATAAACGAGTTTTGCATCGAAACCAATTCTCCGATAATTCCTATATTGATACCTTATATACACACACACATACACACATACACACACACGCATATATATATATTTTAGTCAATCTATGAGTACCTTCCTGAAGTATCAAGGTGTACGTGTACCTGTATCTTTCATATGTATTCGTGGGCCCTTATTATATCCATGAATCTATTTATGTACGTACATAAGTTATACGTATGCGAACGAAGCCCGACGCGTGCAACGTATGTATATACTCCTTTGCCTTGCAAATTCCGCGAATTCGAGCCGGCTTCTTGTTACTCTCAACTCGCACGTCAACGAGTTTACGTTACTGCCGCCGTGCCGTTACGTCACGGAAACGCCATCAACCTATACCTACTCCCCTTTCCTCTTACGAAACTTCCAACGCGATAGATTTTCTTAACCGACCCACCCAACCACCCTTCCGACCGCCCATTTTTGCCCCCTTGAGAGACGATCTCCTTTTATTATAATGGAAAGTGTCATTGCACAAGATAAAAAATTGTTCTTTTTTTCTTTTTTCTTTGAAAGATTATCTAACGTTACAATTGCTGAACATACCGAGCCAAGACGTTTTAATTAAGATCGGAATTTTTTTTTTCTTCTTTTTCTTTCTTTATAACAGCTTTATTGCAACGACATAAATCGATAAAAAAAAAAAAAAAAATATCTTTTGAGATAGAAATATCTGAGATCCGTTTAAGTGTTACGAGATAAATTCGTTTAATATATAATTTCGTTGTAACGATCGTAAAATTGTGATGTAATTAAAATGTGTAAATTAAAAATAAAAAAAAAAAAGAAACAAAAAAATACTGAAATAACGTTTACGATTCCTACAGCATTATGCACGAGATCTGACATCGACGAACACGTAGAATTGAGTTTTTTTCTCTTTGTAACATTATTTAGTATTGTTTGATCGATCAAATGTCGACATGAATCGTCATTAAACATTATTTGTAATATACCTGAAATTCGTCGAATAAACGAAAAAACACGTAAATCTAAGGTTAAATTATATCAATTATATTGCATTTATGGTCGGGTAATTGTTAACCATAAGTGATATTTAAAAATTACACGTTCGAATATATAACGTAACGTGATTCCATTACGATAATGTATTAACTACTTTCATCCGCGAGACAATCTTTTGCAATTATGATTAAACCGACGTATGTATGCACGTATGTATGTATGTATGCATATAGAAACGTGATATGAAATGAAAGAAAAAAGAAAAGGAAAAGATTTATAGTTAGATTTAGATATGTATAACAAAATGATTAACATTATAATGCAATTTAAATAAATTTAATAATAATACGGTCCCAAATGAATAATGTTTGATGATATTATCGCTTAATAACAAAGCTTTATATATATATATGCAGTAATTTATTTAATAAATGAGAAGGTATTCACTTGTTTTAAAGGGGAAAAAGAAAGAGAGAAAGAGAGAGAGAGAGAGAGAGAGAGAGAGAGAGAGAGAGAGAAAGAGAACAGGTTAAAAGCTAGAAAATCCGATCATCCATCGGGTTTCCTATACGATTCTTTGAGCAGCCACGAGAAAGAAAATCGTTAACGCGTTTTCCTCGCGAATGAGCGTTGTAATTTAAAATCGATTTTGGCCGGCGGGTGTCGTAGTTATTTTCTAGGAATTGCGGAGTGCACAGCTCTCACAAAGGGCAATCGAGGGTGCACCCGAAAAAAAAAGTTAAATCTATGTAGAGAATCGATCGGCTATTCGGAAGTACGTTAGTATAGTATAGTATACTACGAATACTGTTGCATTTTGTGATCGTCAAGTACACGATTTATAAACGTCGCCGGGAGCTATTATAATATCGATGTCGACGTATAACTATTTCCCTCGTACAATTTGAAAAGCTAAAAGAAAAGAAAATAAAACCGATGAAACGTTGTCATTTCGTTGTAACTCGAAAATTCCGAATGAAATGAATAAACCAATTTTTTTTTTTTTTTTTTTATTAATCGATTTCGTCACTTGATATATCTCATTAAATAATTTTTATATGAATATCTTTATACAAGGAGAATACGTTTTTATCATTTTTATGTCAGACCTTATAGTATCAATAGAAACTCTTATTAAAATTAATGATCTTGTATATGTTATCCGAGAGGATTGGAAAAAGGAAATGAGATATCTCGAGAACGTTTTCAATCGAGCCTACGATATTCAATGTTACAATGTAAATGTCATTTAAAGTATTTGAAACAATCATTTATACCATCGACGCATTCATATAATAACTTTTATAGATTTATGTTTTTGTTTCTTTTTGTTTTGTTTTTTTTTCTTTTTTTTTTTTTCTTTTTAAATAAAACACGCAAAAGAATACGTTATCGCAATTTTTATATCGCACGCTCTGTTAAAATACAATTTCAGTTTCCTAAATGCCACGCGAAAAATCTCAAAATTGTTTTAATTAAAATTAATAATCGTCAAAGTAAAATTCAAAGTAAAATCAACTAACGATCGGAGCCATCCAACGTGTTAGGTTACCAAATTTTTAATAATAAAAATTCGATCGATTCTCTATTCCGATGAATTCATTAATATATTCAAACCAACGCATTAATTCGTTATTATACTACTTATCGAATAAAATTTCATCCCATTGTCCTTGTTCACCGATCGAAATTCTCGTCGCTTCGACAAAACGAATTAAAAAAGAAAAAAAAAATATATATATATATATAGAAACTAAACGATTTCTCGTTCGTTAACAAGTATACTACTAGTGATCCATGCTGCGGACGATTATCTTCTTTACTTTTTTTTTCTATTTTTCTATTTTATTTTTCTTTCCCTTTTCCTATTCGTAGAAAAAAGAAAAGAAGAAAAATTGACTTTCCCCATATTGAAAGGCGAAACGCCTTTCTCATTCGCATTCACACCTAGGTAGCACCGATATGGGGAGTGAGAGAGAGAGAGAGAGAGAGAGAGAGAGAGAGAGAGAGAGAGAGAAAAGAGAAAGAAAAAGAAAGAAACAAAAGGAAAGAGAAAGAGAGAAAGAGAGAAATGAAGAGAGAGAGAGAGAGAGAGAGAGAGAGAGAGAGAGAGAGAGAGAGATAGAGTCGTTGCATGTCGCGTATCATTAGAGCGCGACGGACACGTGAGATTCTCGTTATAGCTAAAGTCTCGAGAATCGGCACGCTCCAATCTCCGAAACATGCAGAAACACGACAGTTACTCTCTCTCTTTCTCTCTCTCTCTCTCTCTCTCTCTCTCTCTCTCTCTCTTTCTTTCTCTTTCTCTCTTGAGTGGCATAGCTCTTTGAGAGAAGAGAGACACGCGTCTAGTACACTGTGCTTGCGCATAAACGCAAGTAATTTCTCTCTCTCTCTCTTTGTTCCTCTCTTTCCCTTTTCTACCTCGCTTGTTATACATATGTACACACATATACACACGTTGTATGTCGACGGATCGACGAAACGATAAGCGTTAACGATTTACCCTGCGATTCGTACCGTTGCACCTTCCGATAACGAGGTAAAACCGACAGGCCCTTACACACATACATATCCACGTACACATTCTTTCTCTTTCTCTTTTTCTTTCTCTTTCTCTCTCTCTCTCTCTCTCACTGTATTTCCTCTCTTTCGCTCTTTTTCACACACACACGCGTGTTGTGCTTTAGATCAAAAAGCACCGTCGACGATTCCACGATGACGACTCTATTTTGTTCGACGATTTCCCTTCGGTACGGAGGAAACATATAACTACCTACACGAATATTGGATTTTTATTGAATCAATAATGAACAATTAATTTGAGTTTGGCATTTGTCTCGGAATATAATATATATTGAATGTCTCCTTTTTATTTTTCCTACCATCGTTTTTTCATTTCATTTATTTTATTTTATTTTTATTTTTATTTTTATTTTTATTTTTTTTTTTTTTTTTCTCAAATCAAACAACTTTGGCAACCAACAGAACAGCTTCGTTTATTTATTGACTTAATCAAAAGGTTAACAAGTCTAAGAGGATTTTTTTATATATTGTGATATATATATATATATATATATATATATATATATATATATAACGTGGGCCTGTGAAATATGAAAAGTTTAAAGCGAATGAAATTAAAGTTATCTTAACCAACGTATTAACAAATCGTACTGGGGGAGGGGATTGTTGGTTCTTTTTTATCAGCCAGCAGTCGAGTGCGAAATTTGAAAAGTTCAAAGCTAACGAAATTAAAGTTAACTAAACCGGTTAACAAATCGTATAGGTTCTATCTTTTTTTTTTCTTTTTCATTTTTACTTTTTTACGAACGTGTTCCCATGAAATTTGGACAGTTTTGAGGAAACGATATGAAAGTTAAATTAGGCAAAACGGGTTAACAAATTGTAGAGATTTTCGATCGGCTAAATTTAAATCTGCGAAATTTATTTCGATTAAGTGTAATATATGATTAAGTGTAATATATATATATATATATATATATATATATATATATATATATATATTTCATTGAATTAAATTATTAATCGTAAATTAATACGAACGAAAAAGGAATTGTCAGGTGAGAAAGAACTTCGGGGGAAGTATTTTTATTCTCGTGACGAATTAAATCAAGTCTAACTTACGCTTTGGTTTTTACACGAACGACGTTCATTTTTTCATGACCCACGTAATTGTGACTGACATACTAAACACATTGCCGTGGATCGATGTAAGAACGTTATACTTAAACGTTAGAATATTTTTCAAATAATGGTAAGAAAGAGAGAGAGAGCGAGCGAGCGAGAGAGAGAGAGAGAAAGAGAGAGAGAGAGAGAGATGCGAGGGCAGATTATTAGTTAACACAAGTGAAACGATCGATTATTTTTGTTTCTTTCTATTAAATATCTTAAAATTTATTTCTTATCTCATGTTAACTAACGATCGTCGTTATATTAAAAAAATAAAAAAGAAAAAAAATAAAAATGAAAAAGGAAAAAGAAATAAAAGTAAAATTATTGATTGGACTATTCGGGAAAAATAATCGATCATGTACCGATTATTTATTTTTGTTGTTTCTTTTTTTTTTTTTTTGATAAGAACAAAATATTTTCAAATTACTCCTTGTCTTGTGTTAACTAACGGCGATAGTTATTATAAGAAAAAGAAGAAAAGAATAAATGAACAAATGAAAGTTATCAGATTAACTATATAATATAAAATGATTATCTATGTATAGACGTTTAATTAAGAATCACTAGCTATTTCTCGTCACAAATGAATTGCTCTCGACTGTTACGTAAAGAAAAAAAAAAAAAAAAAAAAAAAAAAGAAAAAGAAAGAAAAAGAAAATTGTGAAATATCACGTAATAATAAATCCGATATATATCCCTTTCGTCCTTCGACAATGCGTCAATCGTAAACCAAAATGTATTTCCATATGTATCACTTTCATTTTTATTTCATTCCTTATCGAATATAATTTCAAATGAAGGATGAAAGAAAGAATGAGCATGAACGGTTTTACGGGCCCCTCATAACTTTCTTAAATTCGTGTTTGTCACGGAGATTGTCAAAAGAAATTGCGAAAGAGAAGAATTAAGGTACGCTTTAACATTAATTCCCTTCGGTGATAAAAATCGCGACACCCCTATAGCGAATTACTCCGCGTATCGTTTGATAAGCTTTCGTGCACGTATGTACGTACATTTATATACATCTATACACACACACGGGCGCGCGCATATATATATATATATATATATATATATATATATACACGCATATTATGTACTTAAATGTAACGACGTATTGAGGTATAAAGATTATTCGAGATTTCATTCGGTTTTAAAAGGGTATTCGAAAGAAAAGAGGGGAAAAAAGGAACAAAAAAGAAAAGAGAAGATAATAAAATAAAAGTTTAAAGGGAATTAAAGGGTCAACGAAGGGAACGGGGGAGGAATGGGGGGTGGGGCAGGATAACGTGCATTGTCGTGTTAGAAAATTTCAAGAAAAGTAGGGAGACGTAAAAGGTTTCTTTTTTAACGTATTCTACGAAAGAGCTGAAAGCCGGCGACCTAGATCGCGTGTAACCGAGGCAATCTTGTCGCGGCGGCGGCCACGAAAAACGAGAGGGAGGAGGGTGAGTTGGGCGGGAGGAGAGGGTGACGAGGAGAACCAAGAGGGGGCGAGGGAAGACGGGGTTAGGAGATATAGAGATATAGAAGGGAAAGATAGAGATATAGAAATGGGAACTGTCATGAACAAACCCAACAGTCAATTATAAGTTCCACTGAAAAGCGTCGTATTTCGTTTACGAAGAGAATACAGGATAAGCTGTATGATTCTCTGTCCGTCTTTTTCTCTCTCTCTCTCTCTCTCTCTCTCTCTCTCTCTCTCTCTCTCTCTCTCTCTATTTCTCTTCATCTTTCTTCGATGATAATATTATAGATCGATTTAATAATTACATTAGCATGTAAGTGATCAATGAAATTGCTGTTAATTCGATTGATCATCCATGTGATTAAAATCATTAATAAATAGCATAATATGGGAATTATGAGACAATTATTCATAGATGATTATCTGATCTACTGGGTTACGATTAAATCTAAAATCTGTAACGATTCAATGAGTATCGACGATATTCACAGTCATCGTCGGAAATAATTAATTATTTCTAAATGTCGATTTGTCACGACGATTTTGATCCTTTTCAATCGTTCCTCGATTACTCGTTTTGTTAGATAGTTGTCATACCCGATAGATCCGTCCGGATCTACGTCATTTCATCGATAATTTTAAGTTTAACGCTTAATCGGTATATAATAACACGAATATATTTTGCAATTGTTATTTCAATCGTATGGATATCGAAGGGGAAAAAAGAAATGTAGAAGGCTATCGCTCGATCGATCGATCGTTCGATCGTTAATCGCAAACGATGTCGAAAATTTAAGGTACTTAAGGGGGAATTTAACTTTAACACGAGCAAATAGCGAAAAAAGGAGACAAAGGAAATCTAGGTACGATTGAGTTAATCGTTTCATAGAATGGAACTAATGGAAACACGATTTTATCGGGACTCGTTTGACGATATCGAGGGTGTGAGAAAGAAGAGATAGAGATAAAAGAAAGGAGATAGGAAGACCGCGAAAATCGAGTCGTCGCAATCGATTTCGTCCCTAATCGTCTCGATTCTTATTCGGCTAACTTTCTCTCTTTATCACTAGATAATACCCGTAAATAGATTCTAAATAGTTTAAGAATTACGGTCTTTTTATCGACGAAAATCTCGACTATACCTTCTCGTTAGATTATTCATCGAGAGAAATTGATTTTGAAGAAGGGAAAAACTTTTTTCGTTCCTTTCTCATTTCATAATCTTTCGTATATTTAAATTCATACGAATATTTTTTTTTTTTTATATATATAATAGTATCGCGTATATGTTACGTAGAACAGATACGAAAGATTTCCATTCGTCAAAACTTTCTTCAATGATCGTCAAGCTGTAATGAAATTCTCGAATTACTATTATTCGTCGATCTAATGAGATTGCAAGTAATCGAAGAATTACGCGAAAATAAAAAATTAAAATATTACGTCGTTACGTTGGATACGACGTTAATCTCGTTGATACGTTTTCGAGAAAGAATAAAGATTGAAGTAAAAAAAATTGATTTAGAATTTTCTTCCATTGTAATTTCCAACATACGTACGTGCATACGCTGTACACGTCCAAAACACGTGTAACTGTTGACAAAATCATATAAACCGTATAGAATATAAATATGCATTACTCTCCATTATCCCACACGTTCTCCCCGTATACTTTCGCTAGAAAAATTTTGAACATTAACTTTTCATGTAAATTGATACGAGAGCAAAAATTTTACAGATAAATTCGTGTGGTCGATCAAGCGTCCTTCGTAACTTCCTCAAATCGATACCACAAGTCAAACGATCCTGCGGAAAGTTCGAAAGTTGTACGTTCGGGATTTTGCGCGAACGCGTAAGTGCACGGCGAAAACCTAAAAAAAAGGGCGCGTACTTTCCTGTTTGAAAAGTTTAAATGCAAAGCATTGGTTACGTTGAAAGAAACTTCGTGTCTCACAAATAGAACTAGTAAAAGGAAAACCACGCGAAATCGAAGCTCTTAAAACTTACACTTTGCTTTCACGTATACCAGTCTTATTATACGCTTTACTTTCTCTCTCTCTCTCCTCTCTTCCCCCCCCCTCTCTCTCTCTTACGTTCTGTCTGATTGAAATACAGTAACGATTAAACCGAATGAACGTTTGGATACTTTGAAAAGTGAATTAGAAATGTCGTAAAATTAGTCTTTACGTTTTAACTCTTACGTAGTTACTTATGCGTACTTATTTAAATTTTCACGTCCCTTTTAGATCCGCCACGTATTACGCGAAGTCACGAATTTCCTGTTTCGAAAATAAATTACGAAAATGGGATTAACGTTATGTTGGACGAGTGCCGAGCGGATCTCTTGAACGTTTTTATTCTAGTTTCCGATAGCAAAAGAAAATACGTAGATTGCGTGAATAAAAAGTGGAGATCGGGATTTTTCCTTCCACATTTATTTTCTTTTTCTTTTCCCCTGGAAAAAAAGAAGTCCTTGACCGTCCGACGACCCGAAGCGTAGATTTATGAGAAATAAAAATAAAGAGACGGTACAAGAGAAAGAGAGATAGAGAGATAGAGAGTTTAAATCAGCTTTTTATTAGGTACGAATTCAAATGATCGATCGGTCACTTGATTCTATCGATTACTTCGTACTATTACATTGAATCGAGTAAAAAATTAAAAAAAGAAAAAACAAAAAAGGTAAAACTTCACGAAGGTAATATATGCATATAAAATAAAATAAAATGAAAAGAATACAAAGATCGATTGTAACGATCGCGTACGGGATTGACGACCTTTCGGTAAGCGTTACGATCGTACGACTCGATAATTCATCGATTTAAATCCAAAGGAACGACGTTAACAGGGACGCAACGTTACATCAGTTTTTGGCTGTTAGCCAAATACGATGCATAACGGGGAATTCATGTACCGTGGGCTTCGTGATAAGCGTTACTCGGTACATACTATCTAATATAAACGAAAGATCCGTTTACGAGGGATGTTTCGTTAGAGAATAATAATAAAGATCTTTTGAGATTACCGTCGATTATAACAAACTCTAGCTTTTGTTAATGATTAATCATTAATTTCACAACGAATAACGAGTTAATGCATGTATATCGTTAATTAAACTCCATCATTGCGCAATCATAAATTATAATCATTTTTATCGATATAACGTAACGCTAGTCGGTTGATCGTTATAGGAATAAGTGGTGACTCTTGTTCAAAATTTGTTTATCTTCCTCAATGTGTTGGTTCCTTTTCATCATTCATGATTTTTAAATCGTTTATCCTAATTACTTATTATAGTAAAGATAATATTGTGTAAAAGTATTCGAAGGATCCGATGTCTATATATATACGAGTCTTAACATTTATAATTAAACTTTGTTTTTGTTTGTTTTTGATCATATCGAAATGATTAGTATCTTTGTTATAGTTGTCATATATATATATATATATATATATAATATTTGTTTTAATGATTTTTAAGTACATCAATGATTATAAGATAACTACTGTAATTATATTTTATTATATCTTACGTCATATGTTCGAGTAAACCGATTGCTTCGTAATCATTTTACTCGAGCGAATATTTAGAAAGATAAAAACTTAATAGGGAATATTAAATTCCGAGAGAAAATTATGAATTATTATTATCGAAACATTTAAAGAAAGGAGACATTAAAGGATAATTGTAAAAGAGCATTTATAAATATACGACGTCGTAATGAGAAAGAAGAGGGACCAACGAGATATAATTAATTAGCATGATTTTCTATCAAATGAAAATGTACCGTTTCATTATGACGATCGTTTTTGTTTCCTTTTTTGTTTTATATTTCGTTTTTTACAATTTCAAAATGTTAATTATCGTTCAATCGGCAAGTGTTATCTCTTCTTCTTTTTTAGTGAATTCTTTTTTTTTTTTTTTTTTTTTTTATCAAACATAATAATGCCAAAGCTGTGGAAGTCATCAGAAAGAGTTGAGGCGACGAACGAGAGACGCTACTTCTTTTCCGTGTTCTCCCCACGAGGATCTAATTATAACAACAATCTAGAAAGTCGGAAGGAACACCTCAGAGAAGTCGTCCAATTTGTCCGAAGCAATTTAACGCGAATGGTTTTAAAGGAGTGGTCCGAGTAAAGACGACGAACGAACGACGATGACTACGACGAGGAGACTAAAGTAGGAAGAAACTCGTGAAATTAGCATCGGGAAAGAGGGTAAATAAAATAAAATAAAATAAAATAATTACTTGATTACATTTGTATGAATAGTTCGTAATATTACGATTTTGCCTTTCAAATAGGAAAGGAAGGAAGCAATTCGTCGGCTAATCTTATCAGAATAAACGATTACAGATACTACGGTATTAATTTGTATTAATGAAATTTTTTCAAATTAAAGTTTATATAATTTTTCATATGATATCATTCATATGAGATCATTTTCAATTTATGATATAAAAGTACAATAAGAACATTATATAAATCTGCAATAAGTAATGATTGTCAATATCCATTTTTGTTTAAATACAAAAGCAATTGCAGTGGTCTTTAAATTTTTTTCGACATTTCACGTATCTTCTCAATAAAAATACTTTCTTATACCGACTGAGAGTTAATATTTTTAGAATGTTAAGATATAAATTGATGTATTACAAATCGAAAATTTCGATATCATTTTAAACTAAATTATTGTATGTACAATTGTACATGAGGTTTTTTGAAAAATTGTTTCTTTCTTTCTTTTTTTTTTTTTTCTTTACAAAATAACACAATATTGAAAGAAAAGATCATACGAATATGATCGAGAAAGTAATCAATTTTTTAAGCTCTCTATAGAAACTAATTTTTTATAAGAAAAAAAAAAAACAAAAGCAACATTACTTTAAATGTCCCGTAAAAATTATAATCATTGTCCGTTGATTTGAAACAGAGAGAGAGAGAGAGAAAATTAAATTTCGCAAAGAGAATATAATTCAGGGACCTGTTCGTGCCTTAAAAAAAAAAAAAAAAAAACGGAGAAAGAATAATTTCGATTTTACCAATTAATCTTCTTCAACAGGAATTAATTGCCGAAGGAGTCACGAGGGGCAGGTGGGTAGGGTGATAAGGGAGGAGGGGAAAGCGTGAAACGATTAACCATGTCCAGTGGGAACTGGAAGGGAGAAATAAAGGTAAAGAAAAAAGCTTTAAGAAAAAGAAACAGAAAAAGAGGCAGAAAAAAAGGAAAACAGAACAACAACAAAAAGAAAATAAAAAAAAAGAAAGGAAAGGGCAGAGGACGTGCGTGCGATAAAGAGACGTTATTTCTTGCTCGCGACAATTTAATTAGGGAAACCACTCCAGTTTAAACGGCAACACCTCCTACTTCGTGGTCCACTTTTACGAGAGAGGCGTGTAACGATCGTTCTGTCCCTCTCTTTCTCTCTCTCTCTCTCTTTCTATCTTTTTATTTCTCTTCATTTCTCTCTCTCTCTCTCTCTTTTTATTTTTCTCTTTGGTCTCTCGAAATATATAGGTATATACGTGTTAACCTCCCTTAATTACATCGTTCCTTTCTTCCACGTTCAGACGATGAAGGTATTTGGAAGCATAGCAACATAGCGAAAAGCATAGTTGCCTCAGGAATTTTCGAAAAACTTAATTACGGATCACATCACATTAATCCTTTCTTTTTTTTTTTTATTCAAAGAACGCATTTCTTTTACAATAAAATGAATATTTATGTTTTTATGTACATAAGTATGTACGTATGTACGTATGTATGTATTTATTGTGACTCTGTTACAACCGTGTTCATTAAAAAATTTTAGTATCTTAAGTATATCTAATGCTTTCCTTTCCTTGAGTGAATGAAGTAATTTAATGTTGCGAATGTAATTAAATACACTTGAAAGCAATTGAATGAAATAAATTATATAAAGTAATTGAATGTGTGTACGCGTGTGTGTATATATATAACAATTTTTCCATTGTATCCTGTAATAATACTAAATTATTAATTAATTCGATATATATGAATATTTAATATGACAATATATTATTAATTGATTTTATATTTATTTTGTATGTTATATTTATTAACAACACATTCGGTAATAATATTCAATATCAAATAATTCTGAACCGAGTATTGAATGATAATTATATTGTAATAAATAGTATTCATGCGAAGCTTTTTAAATATATATATATGTATATAACTATAACAAAACCATTCATGACGATATGAATAATTAGTAATAATTTAAATGTATTGATTCAAAGATTTTGTATCACTTTAATATGTCTTTGTCATTCCAACAATTATTACAACAATTATTCCCGAATCTTCGGTGTTATTACACAGCTATTAAAGACTCATATTCATTCCCGTAGTATAACAATTCGAATATGTAACGCGCATTAATTCTAGCTCGTTTATTCACAATTTCAAGATATCCCTTTATTTAAAAGACATAAAATTTCACGTACTTAATTTCGATATTCATACCGTACACTTTATCCGATTCAATACTACGTATCGATCTAACTCCGTTAATTGTCATACGATAAACAATTAACGTACATAGCCCATATTAATTCTGTATATATTATTCCCAATGTCAGCGAAGATATCTTTTTATATTCCGTTAAAAACAAAAAGAAAACGAAAAGAAAAGGAATAGAAGTTTATGCAACTTCAATGAACACACTTATACAAATACGTACATATATGCATACATACGTACTACATATATACGTTTTTATAATTCGCTACACGTACACTTATATGTACCAATCTATGTATATATTCAAGCATCGGCCTTAGGCAAAAGGATCTAATTCCGGTAGCGACGTAGGTTCGCTCGAAGCAATTTGGCGAAAAGCAAGGCGGTTAGTGTGAACGTAGAATGAGAGCTCAAATTAGCAGAAACGAGGAAGAGTTTGCTACTCGTAATCGTGAGCGAATATAAGAGAGAACGAGAGTGAGAGAGAGAGAGGGGGGGGGGGGAGAAAGAAAGAGAGGGAAAGATAGATACAGTTAGAGATAGAGATGAATAAATAAATATATATATATATAAAGAGAGAGAGAGATAGATAGAGAGAAAGAGAAATAGAAATACGTTGAAACGGGTTGTATTAAGAATTCTCATTTCACGTATGTACGTGTCTCTCCTTCGTCTTCGTATATACCGTTGGAAATATAATTACAAGCTCGTGTCGAAGGAAGTCTTTTCACTAGACGCAAAGAGGAAAGCTTTCGACATCGAAGTCGACGTCGACTTCGTCGTCTTTTCCGTCTGCGTTTTCGTCGTCTTCGTGAGATAGTTAGAGAGAGAAAGAGAGAGAGAGATCTTGAACAGTACGGATTCAGAAGGAGAAGTAATGCCGGCTCTTCGCTCACTCCTTGAAACGGCTCTAAAGGAAATAAAATATGCGTTGGTAGAAGTTAAACTGGTATATGTATATGTGTATACATACATCCATATGTATATATATATATATATATATATATATATATATATATATATATATGTCTATAAACGCGCGAGAACGTGTGTATGTTTGTGTGCGTGCACCAATACTGCAAATGTCAAGAATAGAACGTAATATAGAACGACAATCGTAAAACGCCTACGATTTCGAAGGAAGGGCCGATAGGTGTTCAGCCGTTTAGGAACGTTCCCTTATCGAGATCAAAGTACGAAAATCAACCCCCTTTCTCTCTCTCTCTCTTTCTCTCTCTTTCTTTCTTTCCTTTACTGCATGGTGCACCCGTTCTCTTTCTTTCTTTCTCTTTTTTTTTCTTTTGCCTATCGACGATCGAACCCTTTCAAGCGACTACCAGACAGGACGGAAAAGTACTTCGATCGTTTGTTCCTAGCATTTTCCCTTTTCCTTTGCCTCTCTCTCTCTCTCTCTCTCTCTCTCTCTCTCTGTCTTTCTCTCTCACTATTTCGTATGAAAATCCACGATTCATATCGAATTATTTATGGATCGTTGCGTTTTCTCATCATAATCGATGCAACCAACGAACCGCAAAATAAATATTGATGGGACCCATAGATTTTATAAAGAATTTTGTATTTTTAAGTTTTCAAATAAATAAATATATATGTATACATATATTATTTAATTAATATTATTTAATTAATATTTTAAATAATATATAAATTATTTAATTAATTTTGTAAGAAAATATAATATTTGGACTTTTCTTTAATCGAAACCTTCTATCATAAAAATTTCTTTCTCTCTCTCTCTCTCTCTCTTTCTTTGTTTCTATCTCTCCCTCTCTATCTCTTTCTATTTCCTTTTTACCTCGAAGGAAATCATGCGAGATTATCTTAACACTCGATAAATTACGTAATTAATTAGCCGGGCAATTAACTTTCGGATCAGATGGCGTACGAATTTAAGAGGGGCGTTACTCTTCGAGACCGTAGTAGGTACGTGCGTGAGGCGGGACCATTAAAGAGCTTTAAAAAAAAATAAAAAACCAAAAAAGAAATAGAAAAGAAAAGGAAAGAAAGAAAGAAAGAATGGGGAGTAAAAAGAAGGAAAGGAAAAAATGAGAAAGGAGAGGAGAAAAAAAGGAAAGAAAGAAAGATAGAGAGAGAGAGAGAGAGAGAGAGAGAAGGAATGAGAATGAAAAGGGAAGGAAAAGAAAGCAATTAGCCTTTACTGAAACGTTTTGGTTAAGCTCGTTTCGTGCACATTGTGAACATTTGTTTCAAATTGAGAAACGAAACGAAACTCAATGAAGCAGACACGAAACCAAACGAAACGAAATTTTAAGATCCAAGTGGGTAATAGCGCGCGAAGATTGAAAAGAAAAAAAGAAAAAAAAAAGAAGAAGAAAAAGAAAAAAAAGTCCGAAAAAGAATCAACGGAATTAAGTCGATAAAAGATCGACCGTAACTACCTCGATAATTAAACGCGACGGCCTTAACTTCTTTTTCTCTTTATTATTTTTTTCTTGTCTCTTTTCTTTTTTTTTTTTTTTCTATCGAATCGATCGGTCACTTTCGATCTTCGCGTTACGATCAAAAGGGAGATTAAAATTCGCCGAGTCATCGATTATGAAAGCTCGTAAAAAGTACTTCTTTTTTGTTCTCTCTTTCTTTCTTTCTTTCTTTCTTTCTTTCTTTCTTTCTTTTCTTTACTACTCACTCGCTAAAATGACCCAACAGGTTGACGTATTTATTAAGATTTGTCAGGATAAAAGATGGGGCCGATTAACGGTTACAACTCTCAAGATTTCGTTCTAGTGAATGTCTTTGAACAAAAAAGAACGTAGAAAAAGAATAAGCAGGTCAAAATCGATGGAAGAAGGAAAAGAAAAGGAAGGAAGAAAAAAAAAGAAGAAGAAAGAAGAAGAAGAAGAAGAAGAAAGAAGAAAAAAGAAGAAAGAAAGTAGAAGAAGAAGGAAGAAAATAGTTTATTTTTCAATTCTTTACGAACACTTTCGCTTTCGTAAAGTTATAACGTTGGAGGGCTCGATATACCAATACCAAGAAAACAATAACCAAACATTATCACTCATGTTATCGAATCGATCGATAAACTTCGCATCTCTCTCTCTCTCTCTCTCTCTCGTTCTTTCCTGAACGTCTGAAATATTCGATTTTCTCGTGCAGATGACAAAGCGAATTCTATCTTTAGACAAGACCTCGCAAACAGATTGAGAACCCGTGAAAAAGATGAAGAAAGCTTCGGTGTACCGTTGAGCTAACACAACTATGTCTACATTCAAAATGCAAACTTTCGAAGCATCGCGTAAGAGATAAGCAAGAAATAGAGAGAGAGAGAGAGAGAGAGAGAGAGAGAGAATATCTATCATACATAAGCGGTATGTACGAGGCTTGCAATCTTACCGCCTATGTGCATCTTAGAGATTAACCAGACAGTTTAAATCAGAAGATTGAGAAGCAAGAGAAAGACAGAGATAGATAGATAGATAGATAGATAGATAGATGGAGGAAGAGAGAAAGAGAGAGAGTGAGAGGGGGGGAGTGATGAAGGGACGAAGGGGAAAGCATCGAAGGGGGCAAGGTTCGAGGATTGGGTTAACTCACCGACATTAAATCGTAACCACGTGCAGTGAGCGTAAAATCGTATTACTAGGCAGTATTCTCCGTCAACTATCCGTTTGCTAATGCAATAACCAATGAAATCTATCTACCTTGTTGTTCTCTGAAAGTTCTAACAATAACTATGCCGGACTGTACGGGGATTATAACTGCGAAAGACCAGACAAACTTGACCCCTTCTCAAAGGAAATCGAAGACGATACACCCTTCCTTCTTTGGCTTCTTACATCATTTTCTTCCTCCCTTTCCTTTCTTTCTGCCTTCGTTAAACATGAAAAACTATACACTACACACACACACACACACACACACACACATATATATATATATACGTTGACGTATGTATGTATAATATGTATGGATCGATGAGTTAACGTCAAGATATACAGCTTAATTCGTAAACGATACCTTATAGAATCCTATCATGGTTTCTATATCGTATATCTGCACTACATAACTAAAAGAAAAAAGAAAAAGAAAAAAGAATCTAATAATAAACAATTTAAATTTGAAATAATTCCTAGATTTACAAAAACAGTGCTGCATTGCTTTGTGTCGAATGAAAAATATTTGCGCAAATTTGTATTGTTACGATTCGAAAAATACAAAAATTATTATGGTAGACATTACGGTTGAATAACACGCGTGGCGGGTATAACAAACGCTATAATTATATCCGAAATAATTTCAAATTTCAGAAAAAAGAAATTCTTTCTTCTTTCCTCTTCTTTTTTTTTTCTTTTTTTTTTTTTTTCTTTACGCTTCCGCGTTTCTTCGCATCTCGTGTAAATTTATGTGGGACTCGTACGTACATATCGTATGTACGTATGTATGTATATGCGTGTGGTACCTTTTCTTTTTCTTGTCTGTGTTAGTTTCGTGTATCAAGTAATGGAATCGAAAATTGTTCGAAACGAAATTAAGTTGAAATTTAATGGAAGAATCAAATTACAACCAACGTGGATACGTGTGAATAACTTAAGGCCGAATCGAGTGGCAGTGTCAAACGGATTGGCATTTGAAGTATTAAAAAATTCGTGGAAAAATAAAGGACCTCGTGGCAGTGAATCGAAAAGCTTGTGTTACTAGACGTCACGCATACCTCATAAAAAATGTGAAAGCATTGCTTGTATCTCTCGAATTAAATTTCAAATATATTATAGATATATGTCGTTCGCATTTAACGTGAAGAACAGTGAACGCGAATGTGATTGCCGTGTGTCATCTGAATGTTCGAAAAAGAAGAAGAAAAATAAAAAAGAACACATAAGAAGAAAGAAAAAATATGAGACGAAAAGCGTCAGGAATATCGATAGATCGATCTTAGTCCAGAAAAGAAAAAAGTTCGTCGGTTTTGTACAAACGAGAGGACGACGAAAATACGCGAAGGAAACAATTCTGAGGGATTTTTGTTCGTACAAAATTCCCTTTTTCATTTACGACGACAAACTGACAATATAGGGACAATTTGATCCTATATTGTGGACATTCTCTCTATGGATAGGACTATACTATATTTGCGACCATTGCAACTAGAAAAAAAGGAGAAATAGAGAGGAACAGACAAAGACAGAAAGAGAGAGAGAGAGAGAGAGAGAGAAAGAGAGGGATCAAAGTAAAACGGAATTGTATCAAAAGCGCATTCGATGAAATTGATTTTAGTTCGTGATACGTGATAGCCACCACGAACTTTTATATTCTCGATGTATCTCGTGTCGTAGACTATTCGTCGGCTTGTTTCGTGATAGAACGAGAGAAAGAGAGAGAGAGAGAGAACGATGTTTGTTCGGACGAACTCGTTTAATTCGAATGGTTACTCGCGCGTTCTTTTAAGACCAACACCGACATTTTTTAAGGGAAAAACGAGCTTCATAAGGTTCCTTAGGTACGCGCGATACATAGACCACATCGAACACAGTACCATGATATTAGTTATATCATTAGACATACCAGATAATAAATACTATTAGAAATTATCTTTCAATTATCGACGATACGAACGTTCGTAACATGGCGCACTATATTTAAGAATGATTAATTTGTAATATCTAAATTGAGACGCCCTATATAAAAATGTTAAACCGATACGTTTCATATAAATCCAATTGCAAACTTTATGCGAATTTAGGGAAAAGGAAAGAAGAAATAAAGAAAAAAAAAAAAGGAACATTAAAAAAATCTACCTTCGAAAAGTATATGATGCCCGACGTGAATGCTAAAATTAATAAATACGATACGAAGATATTCTTAAACTATCCAAAGCGAATATCCACCAAATATTATGAAAATTGTTTTTAATTACGTTAGAAAATATTTATAACCAAATTATTTCTATGTATGAATACTTTAATCGTCTCGATTTTGACAGTACGTAACAGACGATACAAGAGTTTTGAATGTATTGAATTAATTATATTTTACTGTTAACTATTGATTAGTTCTGTATCTTCTTCTTTTCTTTTCTTTTCTTTACTTTTTCCTTCTTTTATTTTTCCATTACATTTAATAGCTGAGATAAGTAAGAATTGTAAAAAGAAAAGAAAAAAGAAAAGAGTATTATAAAAAAAACTACAGGACATAACGAAGAAATATGTACATATTTATAAAAAAAAAAAGGAACCATGATGAATATCGAAAATACATTTTACACACGCTCGCGCAGCATATTGATTAGATTCTGAAAGCCAGCCAGAATTCTATCACATTTTTGCACGTATCTTTTGAAAAGGCACCGATCATGTTCGACGTTTCATAAGATACTTTATGAAATATCTCAAAATGTATCGATCGGACAGCAACATTTACGAGCTAGCCTTCCTCCCTCCTCTCTTCCTCTCTCTCTCTCTCTCTCTCTCTCTCTCTCTCTCTCTCTCTCTCTCTCTCTCTCTCCTTTATTGGAACGTACGTAAAGAATTGAATAGAGTTCGTTGAGCTATACGATCAAAAATGTACCGACGGGAAATTGATTTTTCTACTTTTGAACGAACAGGACTATAAAATGCGATATCTATTATTCCTTTCATCGATACAATTTTCATATATTTCTGTCGATACTCCTATGTATAATTAAAAACAATTAAACGAAATAGAACAAATGGAATAAGAGAGAAGGGATATAGAGTGGGAAGGAACCGAGGAAAAAAAACTGAGACGTCCAACTCTATTTTAAAAACAATTCATTCGTAATATAACATATCAGAAACAATTCTGAAAATATCTTCTCGTGATTTAATTCCATTTCGATTCGAAACCAATCGCAATACTTTTTGGACTTACTGATCGAAAATGAAACTAAGAAAAGAGAATAGGAGTGACTGAGGATTTTAAATGTCTTGAAAATTTTAATGGGCATCACCGAGGGGGAAGGACAGTGACAGGGCACTGTACTTAAAAATGAAGAATATATATTCCGTAATATTGCACATCGAAACCCTTCAACGTAGCTTCATAATCGCGCGATCTAAATCCAATTGAGTAATTTATTAGATTTATTGATCGAGGAAGGAAAAGTAAAGAAAAAGGGAAAAGAAGGAGGGGAAAAAACGATAGGGACTTAGCTAGCTAGTCTCACAAGAATATATCTACAGTAGCTGTTTTCAAGACAGAGACGGATAAAGAGAAAGAGAGAGAGAGAGAGAGAGAGAGAGAGAGAGAGAGAGACTAGCAGACAGGCAGGTAGTAACAGATAGGAGAAGAGAGAGAAAGAGAGACAGGCAGGCAGACAGTGACAAAGAGAGACGAAGAGAAAGAGAGAGAGAGAGAGAGAGAGAGAGACAAGAAGAAAACCTTTACACGTCTGGGTGTCATGTATCTCGTTAGAACCGAGATCCGTATCGACGTTGGCTGTCTGAAGGGCGAATTACGACGGCACGTTGCACGGCACAACGTTGTCCATTTCTCAGGGGTTCGAAACTATTTATACGATCGATGTATGTGTACACCCGTCTCCCTTCGTCGACAGTTCTCCGATGGACCGATGATGGATGTTCGCGTTTGCTTCTCTCTCTCTCTCTCTCTCTCTCTCTCTCTCTCCCCCTCTCTTTCTATCTATCTCTATCCTTATCCGTATCTATCTCCGTCTGTGTTTCATCCCGCGTACGGATATCGCTGTTTGAGAGAGATTTATACGATAACCTGTGTAAATTAATCGCGATATAAAAGAACATAATCCCTTTGAAAAGTTGTTATACTCCATACTTTGCTTGCTCGATTGCTCGGTTGCTCGGTTGCAGCTCGGTTGGTTGATTTAAACGATCGATTCGATTGATATTAACGAGAAACTTATTCGTTAGAAAAGTGAAACCGTACGTTAATCTCGGATCCTTCGAATATATTATTTTCATATAATTTAATCGTAATATATTAATTTCGTTGATCGTCGGGTATGTATTAAACCCTTATCGCTTTTTTCCTCTTACTTGTCAAATAATATGTATACCGTGAACGGAATGCATCGTTCTGACAACTCGACGCTGAAGTGCCTAGCACTTATGATGCTCGATATCTACTACTCTTCGTATCTAAACGTCAATTTTTCGATGGTGTAAGTATTTGTATATATATATATATATATATATATATATATATATATATATATACATATAATACATATACACATACGTATCTAAACGTTCGCTCTTCGATATATAATATGTACGAAGCGAAAAAGTAAAGAGAATTTGTTAAAAAAATTGCATCGTATGAAACAATAAAGGACTCATAGTTTTCCTTTTTTTTTCTTACTGATGTGAGAGACGAACAAATCGATAGATAGATGGATATATTTATATATATAGAGAGAGAGAGAGAATGTATAATAGAACAATAATCACAGTATCACAAGAGCATACATTATTATAACGTTATTAGCTCTCTCAAATAAATTATCTTATATTACGGGAACGAAACGTATTAACCAAACGATTATTTCCTTTGATAGTTTCCCATGTCATTCGCATGTTTGAATATGCTTTGATAGGAGATATTCGGAATTTGTCGAAGCCGATGGAAGTGCAATCGTCCTTTTGTTAATCACTCACGAATTCGTATTCCCAAGTGTAGAGATATATACGGATGATGTTATTAGATTTACGTGAAAAAAATCTAGGACAGAGGGTGGATCAAAGGGACAAAGACTCGGTGAATTTTTAATATTTCATTGCACGAACGCGTCCGGTGTCTATCCGCAGGGTCTGCACTATCGTTTATCTAATCCACTTGGGGCGTTACGATCGTTAAAAAATTTAAATCGAACTAGTACGAGTCGAATTGAATAAAAAAAAAAAAAAAAAAAAGAAGAGAAAGGCAAAGAAAAAGGAAATGGGGGGAACGTTTAATATTTTTAAGATTTCTCATGTGACATTTCGATAAATGTGTATCTGTTATTTACAAAAAGAAAAAAAAAACATTATAGAAATTATTAGACGAATATATCGATTTATAAAATGCAATTTATTTAACAGCGACGGCGTTAAACATATTTTAATACTTGATTTTACAAACTTGATTTATAAAATATTTTTCTTTGAAAAAAAAGGAGAGAGATAAAGAGAGAGAGAGAGAGAGAGAGAGAGAGAGAAAGAAAGAGAAAGAGTGAATATTAAAAAATATGTTTCCGAATATGATTCAAATCCAATGTAAAAAAGAAAAATTATAAGAATAAATATTCCAATATATTATTTGTCCGCGAAAGATTATGGTAGTTATTAAACACGAATAATAACATCGATTATTAGAAAATTTGATTAATAAAAATTGCACGTTATTGAACGATCAATAATTAATCGAACTGGAAAACGTTTGTATATCATTCTGATAATCGAATTAAAATTGTATAATCGATCGTGTCATTCACGCTTACTTAAAGAGTAATAAAAATATCCTTTGATTCGGTCGTATTAATAACCCCTAAATCACTTTCGCCATCAGCAAGCGTGCGCGCGCGCGCGCGCGAATGAATACAGTTTCGAGCAACAACGTTCTCTCGGTGGTATTAGCGGTATGACATCAAAGAGTCCTGGTTACGGTTCTGGTTCCTTTGATGTTATTCCATAAGCAATCCGTGCATTTCCCTTTCACGCAACGCGCAGACATGCGGTGCGATTCGACGCGCGTTACAAAAGTTACAGGAGAGGAAAAAGAAGGTAAAGTATGAAAAGTGTCAACAAAGATCTCTGTGTACATATCTACATGTGTGTGTGCGCGCGTGCACGCGTGCGTGCGTGCGTGTGTGTGTAGAACGTTTGCAGTTTTAACAGTCAAATTTTGTCAGTGCATTCAATGAATCTAAGTAAGAGAAAAAAAAAATGTTATACAAATATGTCTTTTAAAACGTTATCAAAAATTTATGAAAAGAATATATATTATATATATTATATATAGGGTGAACATATGACTTTTATCACCTTGAATATCTCCGTTCTTTTTTTAAAAATGTGGAGAAAGTATGTTTAAAACAGTCGTACGGTACAAAGGGGCTCGTGATATGACAGCGATAATTTCGATACGTGGGAAAGCGTAAGGGACATACGAAGGTCAATAGGTAAGTCTTTTTTTATTCTTTTTTATTTATTTATTTTTAATGTAATTATACTTTTCCCAATAGCATCGGTCGATCGGACAGCTCTCTTTTTAATTGCACTATTAGCGATATTTAAATTGAAATATATCTGTCGTATAAATAATTTTATATCTGCACACATACGTGTGCGTTTGGGATTTTGTTCTTTTTTATTTATTTATTTATTTTTTTTTATTTATTTTTTTATAGAAAACGTCGAACTCGACGAACCAATCGGAATCAGATATTATCGCAGATGGAATATGATTTGTGATTTCGTTGAAAAGAAAAAGAATACCAAAATGAAAGAAGGACAATACAGTTAACTTTCATATATCATTTATCAATGTACACCTGCAAAGATTATTATAACTTATTTTTAAAACGGAAATTTTCTACATAGAAATTCTCTATGTACTTCTAAGAGAGAACGAAGATATTCGAAATTGATCAAAGTTTTTGCCTCGCCATCTATATCTGTACTTATGTATATTGGCGTGTAAAAGAGAGAGAGAGAGAGAGAGAAGATGAGAGATCTATTACACATGACGCAACCACCAGTCAATTTTCTCCGTTCAGATGGTTTTAACCAGATCGATTTGGAAAATGCAATCAAAGAGATCTGCCAACGATATTAAATCCATTTCATTTGAGTTCCACGAGGGTCCATTAATAATAAAATTCTGATTAATAAAGTCGCGATTAAAGTCACGTATATTGATTTTTATTCGTTCTATTAAAGATTGATTTTAATCAGGGCACGTTGTGAGTTAAAAAGATACGAAACGATTCAACGTTTCTAATCGACACAATCGAATAAGATTTTTTATTTATTTATTTCTCATATACCGAAAAGGGAAAGACATTATGTCACTTTGAGTTTAACGTAATCGTCGTTACATAATAACAAAACGATAATTTGTTTCAATAAATTTTTTTTCTATTAAATATTACTTTGTGAACATCAAATCGAATGAACGATCCTTATTCAAAAATGGGACTTCATTTTGCATTGAATAAAAAATTATTTCAATTATTTAAATCTATTATCATTCTTTTTATTCGAATAGGAAGAGATTGGGCTTACTAAGTTTTATTAAAATTTCAACGTAAGTCCAAATGAATATTCTCTTGAAGTCTCTTTCAAAAGGAAAATCTTCAGTATTGTTTTCATTTTCTTCACATACACATGAATCACTTTTGTATTATTTGAAATATTTCGTAATGCGATTTCGTAGGATAATTATTACGAAGTAATTTCTCAATGTGGAACAATATAATTGCATTAATTAGGAAGACGGTAGAACAATTTTTTTTTTAATAATACATAATCCGAATATAATAGAACATTCAAATAGTTAAATAGTTCAAATACATAATGGTGTCGTATTTATATGAAAGAAAAAATTTTGAAAAAATATATTATTAGGTAGATCTCAATAGTTCGCGCCTTTTTTTTCGTTCTCTGTTTTTTTTTTCTTCCTTTACTGTATAAATATCATTCTTAAAGCGAAACACGTCGTAAAGTGAAAAATAAAAGAAAAAAAAAGAATTAAAAAATGGCGTGATCCATTCAAATGGTTCCCGTACACTGTACGAGAAATAAAATATTCAAATCGTAGAACGTTTGAATAATAGAGATACTACTCTACAATAAAACTTGTTTCATACCAATATATATATATATATATATATATATATATATATATATATATATATATATATACACACATATACACACAGTGTCATATTTACATAAAATACAAGATTTCATAAGAAAATAAATTATACGAAAAATAAAACCTTCAAATGGTGGAAAATTCTACTGTAACCACAATAAAACTCGTATCGTATAAAAAAAGAAATATATATATATATATATATATATATATATATATATATATATGTACACGTGCATGCATAGTATCATATTTCGATTGATCCACATTCCTTTCCCCAACCCTCCTCCCCGCATCACCTCTTTCTTACCCCATCGATGTATTTGTTAATAACGCCAAAAAAAATTCTTTAGCAATACTCAGACCGCGAGAGTTTCTTAAGTTATTAAAATGAATATCTTTTAACGTAGAACACATTTTATAAGATACTTCAGATCTCTCGTCGAAGATATTCAAATAAAGAAAATTATTTTACAATTAAAATCTGATATTAAATATATTCGATAGAATCACGTGTACGTGGGAGGGGTAGAGGGGGAAGGGATAATTACGATTAACTTTTGACGAATTAATTTCGTTAGACATGAAAATGAAAAAAAAAAAAGAAAAGAAAAAACGAAAGAAACGTGAATACTTTTGGGTGAAGATTTAATCAAATATTTTTCTTCGTCCTATCGTCGTGTGTCTAGCTTTGATCAACCAACCATCGTAAAGGGATAGTTCTCTCAGAGGCAAGGGTATTATATAACCTTTTCCGAACATTCAGGCATTTCGTCGTACAGTATGTATGTATGTATGTATTATGCATGTATATACGTACCCTAAGTACGTACGTACGTATGTATGTATGTATGTATGTATGTATGTATGTATGTATGTATGTATGCATGTATGTATGTACGTAACGAAGGGTTCGTTCTATAGAAATTCTATGCGATCGAATCAATTTTACGGGCCTTTACTTTCGCGCAAGCGCACCTGTGTGTCTCGTTCGAAAAGATAAAAGAACAAAGTATTAACGAACGTTGCACGTGAGTTTCTCGGTTCCGTAACTCCTTTCTATCTCTCTCTCTCTCTCCCTCTCTCTCTCTCTCCCCCCTTTGTTTCTTCTTCTTCTTTTTCTCTTCTTTTTCTTCTTTTCTGTTTCTTTTTTTCGATCTCTCTCGATACAAGAATTTTTCTAAATATTTGTTCGTTGTTGTTTTGTTTCTTTCCTTTCTCACTCGGCTCGACGTTTTCAGTTCGATTTCTTTCTTTTTCCTTTGTTTTCCTTCTTTCCCTTTTTTATCCTTTCCTCTTCACGCCCGATCTAAGTGCGAAACGTAATAATAATAATGATAATAAGAAAAGAAAAGAAGTAGTATCCAATTCTCGACTTATCCTTCGCCGTGTCACGGAATGATATGCAAATAAATAATTACGTGCGTTGGATCGAATGTCCTTAATTAAATCTTAAAATAATTTCATCTACCCGTCTACGATCATTCGATACCAACGAAGGAATTATTGTTATTTTCATGTGTGCAAATTAAAGTGAATTTTATTTGAAAGAAAATATTTTTTTTGTTTTTCTTGTTTATTTTTTTATTTCTCCTTCATTTGGTATTTTCACGATGTAAAAGATATTATTCGGGTTCAAATAAACGAAAAAATATCGAAGAACGTCTACCGTCCTGTATTTTCATTTCTTCTCTCTCTCTCTCTCTCTCTCTCTCTCTCTTTCTGTTTCTCTTGCTCTTTTTCTCTTTCTATATCTCTATTTCTCTCTTTCCTTCTGGTTGTGTACCCCTTTTTCGGTCAAATATACGAGCGCCAGTGAAGTCCTGTTTGCTTTTTATAATTTATACCGTTCGTATAGCTGGTGTTTTCTCTCTCTCCCAGGGCGAACATTCGTTAAAAACATGAACTCTCGAGGTACACCAAGTAATTTTTAAATTATGCACGGTCTATGTACTTCCCGGCACTTCTACTCGACCTTTTTGCCTTTATAATCGATTTTACCAGTTATCTAGCCCTTGGAAGTTTGTTTAACCACGAAATCGTCGAGGCGAAAACTTTTGCTAGTTCGTATAACTCAAGAAAAGAGCATTTCGTTCCTTGAAATCCATTCTTTATTCTCTCTCTCCATCTCTTTCTTTATATATATATATATATATATATATATATATATATATATATATATATATATATCTTTTTCTTATGCACATGTGAAAAGGGCCACAACTCATAATTGCTTGACGTTTTAACGCCTTGAGAACATTTACTTGGTAGTACGTTTCGTTAACGAAAAAGAACAAAAGGAAAAGGACAAATAAATGAAAAGAAAAAAAGGAGAAGAAAATGAAGGTAGTGTAAAAGAAAAGAAAGGAAAAGAAGGAAAGATGAATAAATAAAATTCAGAAACGCGTATTAAGTAGAGGAGAAGAGTTTTAAGGGAAAAGACATGAAACGTTATTTATATCGCCGTTGATTTACAAACGATTCATTATAATTTTACCCTCCGATAATCTCTTATGACGACGTAAGAAGCATTGAGATTAAAATAAAAGAGAGAGAGAGAGAGAGAGAGAGAGAGAGAGAGAGAGAGAGAGAGAGGAAATGATCGCATTAAAGAGAAAATCCCTGTGGCTTTCCACGTCCAATCGGGTAATTTAATAATTCAATTTCGAAGGCGACGCGCAAGGTATATAACAGTTAGCTCGTAAATTTTCCTAGCGAGGAAATCTTTCTTCTACTTCGGTAAGAGGTAATAGGAGGGAAAGAAGAAACTGAGAGAGATAAATAGAGATAGGGAAAGAGAGAGAAAGAGAGAGAGAGAGAGAGAGATAAAGAGGAAGAGATAGATAGATAGAGAGAGAGAGAGAGAGAGAGAGAGAGAGAGAAATGGAGGGAGGCATTTACCATATGCATGTGTCTCTCTTTACTCGGACAAAATTTACAACCCTTAGCGCGCTTCGAGTGAACGTACTGGAAAGAGCAAGAGAGGTGGATGTAAGTATGTATGTATATATATATATATATATATATATATATATATATATATCGAGAGATAGAGAGGGAAATTGAGAGAGAGAGAGAGAGAGAGAGAGAGAGAGAGTGAACTGGTCTGTCCATACACGGATCGTAACTACTGTCGAGAATATTCGTGTACGGCTGACCTATTACTGACAGTGCCTACTGGCAGTGGCCACTTATCTGCTACGTACTAGAGCTCTACTCTCTGCCGAGTGCTACGTGATCAAGCATAAGTCAGAGCAATCTAATATACGACTTCTCCCTGTATGGAAATAAGACCATGCCCGTATCTTCCCGTGCAAACTCTTGCAACACGGGCGTGTTTGTATTAATGTTACGACCTCGCTTAAAATGAAATGTAATAGTACCGTGACAATTTCCCGACGACAATTTTTAATCAATCTATTTTCAAAATACAACGATCACGAAATGCACGTCATTTACGAAACCTCATTGCCGTCTTTCAATACGACTGTTGTAACGCAGTGAGAACAAAAATAATATTATCGATCAATCGGTTAATACAAATTCTTTTCTGTTCGTTTCTTTCTTTCTTCCCTCCCCCCCTCCCCACCCCTTCTTCTTTCTTCTATTAGGAAAATTATATTTATAGATCGTATTTATATGAAATTCGCGATTCAAATACGCTGTAACAAAGTTATTGTAAAGGTATCAGTTGCGTTTGATCGATGTAATAATCACTTTTTGGATATGGCAGTCGGTAATTTTGCGATTAAAAAGAAAAAGAAAGAAAAAAAAATTAAATAAGATTTGTAAAATATATACGTACGATGTGTTACGTCAGAATCGTGTGACGTTTCAAAATGTTCGTGGGACGAGAAGTTTCTAATAATCGATTGATCGAATGCTCGAAATTACGTTCCATGACGTTCGAAAAGAAAACCAATTTATTCCACCGGAAAAGATAATAAACTTTTGTATACAGGTTGGTGATCCATTAATTATTACGTTTGAAATATCTCTAGAATGACGACGAAATTTAGAAAAAAAGATTCATTAGTTGAAAATTGAAATGTACGAATGTTGATACGAAACGTTAAAGAAATCGCGTACAAACGCATATTAAATGCACTTTAACATTTTTAATTCATAATTTCACAAAGGAACGTGCCCTACATTTGATTTACGCTACACTTTACGACAATAATACCGAAACATATATAAATATACGTTGTGAATGTGGAAAGGCAAAACAAGAAGAATACACACTGCTTACGTAAGAATAGAAAAATAAATAAATGAATGAGTACTTACCTATTCAATGGGTAAAGTAAAGGCATTAAAAAAAAAAAAAAGAAAATAGAAATAAAAATAAAAATAAAAAACAGAAGAACGGAAGGTATTTGCATTATGTGCATAAATAAACGTAAACTTACATTACACGTAGTACCATTCAAATTGTACCATACATAATTATATATTCGTCTCGGCCTCGTTTTCGAAAGCACTGATTAACGAGCGGTCATTAAATCGATGGAATATTCGGCGATATAATAATTAAGCGGACGAAGCTCGCCTCGTACGAATAAATTGTGTGTCCGTTTATTCGATAGACCGATTCTTCCATCGTTTTGAGTAATTACGATCGAACGCGGTGTGTGACGCGGATATGTGTACGAGTAGATGTACAGATATTCATATATATATATATAATATATATATATATATATATATATATGTATGTATGTATGTATATACAGATAAATAACATATATACATTCATACATGCATATATACATACATCCATACATATGTTTCTACATATATAACTATGTACTATAAGATTAAAACGCGATTACAAATCGGATATGCTGGGTGAGCACGTCGATATGTGTTCGGAAACGAGCCCTCGAAAGGTCTCGCAATTATTCTATACTTGTTTCTCGCTTCACCGAGACGGATAAAGAGATGAAAAAGAAATGTAAGGGGAAGAAAGAGTGAGAGAGAGACACAAGAAGTTAATTTCACGTAGGTCAATCGACTAACTTCTCTTTTCATTTAATCAAGAAGATAGAGATAGATGGATAAAGAAAGACAGAAAAAGAGAGAGAGAGAGAGAGAGCGATATATATATATATATATATATATATATATATATAATATTATATATTTACAGAAGGTTTATATATATATATATATATATATATATATATATATATATATATATAAGGAATCGAGGTATTCACAAACGTATTAGCTTTTTGGTTATTAACCTCGAAAGCTCAAAGAAGATGGCGGCTTGTTAACGGGATGTTACGCTTACTGCTAGAAACAAGGTCGCGATTTGTTATACTACGAAACGTTTAGATATATGATACTTCCATCTATCTACGCGCACATTCACACGTATTACTTATACGCATAACGCGATGTTTAAAGAGAAGAAACAAACACGCACACACGTACACAGATGCACGCACATACACATACATTCAAGTGCAACTCCGGCGGAAGCAATTTCCATGAAACATTCCTGAGTAAATGAGGAAAGAGAAAACGACTTGGTGCATTCTGATTCCAGACGTCATCGATCCTCTCTCTTCCTCTCTCTCTCTCCCTCTTTCTCTTATCTCTATCTATCTGTCTATTTCTTTTCTTCATTCTTCATATGTTCCTCTCTCTCTCTCTCTCTCTCTCTCTCTCTCTCTCTCTCTCTCTCTCTCTCTCTATTTATCATGACAGCTGTTGCAAAAGTAGCAAAACGATTACATCATTTTGGCGTCCCTTTTCCTAGATCGTTCGAAGAAAATGAAAAACGAAAGTAAATTTATTATTTGATCGATACCAAGAAGAGAGAGAGAGAGAGAGAGAGAGAGAGAGGGAGAACAAATTGTGTTTCACTCTCATTCTTTTTTCCACTCACGCTGATCGCATTTAATAAAGTGGACTTCCTTTCTTCGAACGTAACAACAAATAAGTGCAAAAGAGAGAGAGAGAGAGAGAGAGAGAGAGAGAGAGAGAACGTTCTTTCTTATCGATTCAAGCTTTTCAACTTGTATTCCCATTTTTCTCAGCGATTCGTGCAGAACGATCAGTTCTTGCGTTTCCTTTTAAACCATGCTTCGAAACGTGCCAAGCATGTAGGTATCCTCGAGCTAGCTGCTGATCGAACGGGACGGTTTTCTTTTCTTTCTTTTTTTCTTCTTACCTTCTTTCCTTTCTTTCTTTCTTTCGTAAGATCTCCGACAAAGTATTTACAACATTCGAAAACGTCCTTCGAATGAACGCACCGCTGCTCCATTCTCGCTTGGCGTATAACGAAAAACAAAAAAAAAAAAAAAGAAAAATCGCTTATTAATTGTTACGAGAACAAACGGGGTTAATCGCTACTATTATGCACGCTAATGATGTAATTAGGACGTTTCCTCGTGGTATAACGGTTTTAATATAAGAAAATACGAATGCGTAACGTAGAAATACGTTATAATACGTTCATTTAATTATTGTTTTTCTCGCGTTAGTGTTTATAAATGATAACTGTTCATTGATGACGCGTCGAGGAAAACGTTTCGAAATGACAATCGTCTTGGATGGAAGTAACGTTTGAAAATAGGAAAGAAAATATTGAAACGTTGAAATCACGAATAAGATATCTTCGGCATTATTATAATCATCATCATCATCATCATCATCATATTTTTTTTTCTTTTTTTCTTTTTCTATGCGAAATCATTTCCCTAAACGATTATTAATTGTATCGAATTATCAGGAGCAATGATACGATTAGAATAATAAAATAATTGTTGATACTCGCACTATAATTTTTTAATAGAATAACAAATATTTCAGGGAAACAATTTTCTATAAACGTATTATCGATTTTTATATTACATTGAACAAATTCGATCGTTCGTACCATATATCTCATTCTAATTGGATATTTTCTAATTCTTTCGACGTTTTCCGGGACACTTATAGGCATAATAAAACTTCGATAATAAATATAATAAAACTGATTCATCTACAACGATTTATTTTAATATATATATATTAACGATTAACTTTGATATTAACGACGATTACAATCAAGTACAGTGATAAAGATCAACGATTGTCACCTCGAGTGTCACCTAATTCCAATGAAAAATATGTATCTAAGGAGGGTTTCTAAATTGTTACAGAAATTCGACAAGAGGAATTTTTTTTAAAAAGATAACGAACGAAACGACAACACCCGGTAGAATTTATACATACGGATATACATATATACGTACGTACTACTTACGTCCATTTCGTTCGTTGGTACTTCTCAAACTTCTCGAGAACTTTTCGAAAATGGTCTAGTAGGAATTTCATGTTTCCGACGGTAGATGGTAGAGAGACTCGTTTCTCCACACACACACACACACACACAGAAATTTCGATTACTGTGAACGCGCGGCAAAAACCATAATCAAAAGTCGAAATTCGGCTGTGAAATTCAATCGAATCGTTTCCGTTTGAATCGAGTTAGTTATACTTGCGCTGACGATTGGAATCATTCGTGCGTTAAGCGATATCCAAGATGAGTGGACGAGTGTAACTGTGTGTGTGTGTGTGTGTGTTTCTATAAGAAAGAAAAAGAAAGAGAAAGAAAGAAAGATAGATAGATAGATAGATAGAAAACGAATGGCAAGCGTTTTCTTTTAAGGTTTGGATATCGTTATTTGATTCACTTGACGAACGATGGACTTGGTTTTCTCTCTCTCTCTCTCTCTCTCTCTCTCTCTCTCTCTCTCTCTCTCTTGCTTACACGCAGTATTCTAACCCCCTCCCATTCATTCCCGAATGCAACTAGAAACGAAAGAAAGGTATTCGAAGAACGCGACAAATTCGATCGGTTGAAAACGATTTATCGAAACATTGGAACGATAGAAGCGAATTTGTCGATCCGAGAAAGAGGGGAGATAGAGATAAATAGATAGATAGAGAGAGAGAGAGAGAGAGAGAGAGAGAGAGAGAGAGAGAGAGAGAGAGTTTAAACCGTGAAGCAATTTGCCGTGGGAGACGTGCAACCGCGAGAATCAAATTGGGATCGTATCTTCTACAGGACGATCCTTTTCGACGATCCTTTCTCGGCATTATAAATCATACCCCTCTTTTTCCAACTGGATTCCTCGATATAGTTACTTCCTTATTCTTCGTATCATTTACGAGTAATATTTGTAAGGGTTATAAACGATTACGAAACAATTTTTCTTCCCCCTTCATCGTTCCCATTGTCATCTCTTAAGCGTAATAGCTTCAGTTTCCTTTTTTTTCTTCATAGATTAGTTTAGATAGAAGAAACACACGAGTAAATAAATAAAAAAAAAAAAAAAAAGAAAAAAGAAAAAACAGAAAACCTAGAAACAAATATTAATCAACAAATCGTAATATCCGTCAAAATAGATACGTGTAATATTTTTTTTCGATCAACTATTCTCGATCAACTATTTACGATCGTTACGCCGATTAACGTTCATTGATCGTAAAACGTATGTCAGATATGTCTCTCAGATATCTCTAATCGCTTAAATATAATATTTCCAAATAGTTAGAAACTGTTATTCATCGAGTACGATAAATAAATGTATGAGTAAAATAATTTCTTTTTATTATTTTCAAATGCTCGTCTCTTTTTTCTTCGACGACGAAACAACGTTTTGTTATCGTTCTGCTCGTTCGTACGCCTTTCCGAGTGTCATTTCGAGTTTTATTCACTTCGATAATTAATCGTTGGATAATATTTGATCGTGAGGCGAAAAAAAAAAACAAGAAGAGAGAGAGAGGAACGAACAAACAAAAAAAAAAGAAAGAAAAAAAAAAGAAATAGAAAAGGTAAAAAAGAAAGGATGCTATAAAGAGAATAAGGTTTACTCGTGGTGGAGGAGTCTCATCGAGCGGAAACTAAACGTAACGTATTATACTTTCCGAAGGTGTCCCTCGCGGATCCTCGCAACTGGAGTACTTTCCTCGTCAAGGCGCAATGCTGCTGCTCTCAGCAGCTCACGTAGACCGAGTTATTCCAAGAGATGTTCGCAACATCGAGAGAACGTTTATCGAGAAACTATTAACCCCTCGAGTACGATAGTAGTAGACACATGCAGCGAGACGAGTAACTTTTCTCTCTCCTCTTTCTCTCTCCCCCTCTCTCCCTCTCTCTCTCTCTCTCTCTCTCTGTCTCATTCGAATCTTGAATCTCAACGACATCCAACAAGAACATATCGATTCGCTCGAATGACGAATCACGTCAAACTATACAATCAAAAACTTTTACGGAACGACCTATATTTTTTTCCTTTCGTTCTTTTTTTTTTTTTTTTTTTTTTAGTTTTTATTCTCTTTCACACTTTTAAGCTCCCTCTCGTACAAGAGATTCTAATACACCTGAGGCTAGAAATGGCGTATGTTTGGGAGTTTCCTTTTTCTCTCTTTCTCTCATACACACACACACACACACACACACACACACACACTACATTTTAGATTTGAATTTCGTTCGAATATGTGCATATGCATGTACGCACTTACGTACGTGTGTATATCGTAAAAGTAGAGAGAAATAAATGCAACCGCTTACTTTAATTCTTTGAACTTTAATTTTTTCTTCACTTCTCTTTTCCTTTCCTTCTTTATTTCTTTTTCTCTTTTTTTTTTCTCAGCCTTACCCCCCGACAATCCCCGTTCCACGATCTGATATGATAGAATTTGTTTTTCCTTTTCGCATACATATATCAAGTATTGTATCCGAATGTATATATTTGCTCGTATATAACTATTTTGAAAACAATTTTTCATGTAAAAACTTTCCCTATTGAGTGAGAACCGTTTTATTGATTAAATGGGTCAAGGCATTTGTATATTGTAAGTACTTCTTTCAAATAAAAATCGGAATATTTGTATTGGTGTAAATATTTATTTAGAGGTATGAATACGTGGTGTCGTGTAACTATATCCAACAGCTTGTAGAGTTGAAAATTGTATATATTCGATAAAAGTAGAAGATACATCATCCATATCGATTTCTCATCTCGATAATATACATAACTCTTCGATTATATTTTATAATGAAAAATATCAATATAAACCAATAATTCATCTGTTTATTCGAAGTCAATTACATCAATTTTATTATGCAGTTACGATTATTTATAAATAATAAAATTTACAATTAATCCGTTATAAAATAAATGTTTCTCAATTTATATGGACGATACTGTTACGGAATGAATAATGAATGATCGTTCGAGATATATTTCAATTACGAGTATTTGCAAATTCATATTATTTGGACAAATATCTAGAAAAATATCGTCATTTGCTTATTTGTCGCGTCTTCAATACATAGTATTTGGTATTTTTATATGACGCTGATATTTTTATTTATTTTTTGTACTGTAAAACGAATCCAGCGGGATAAGATAAGATACAGAAAGAAACAAATTTTGTCGAAATAAGAAGAAACTTTTACCATGTTGAATTTATGATCGCAGCTGTACCATCAAATATACTTCCCCTTTTTTTTTTGTCAGGATGAGTCCGTAGCAATAATCTTTCGTGAATATACAAAATATGCATAACATTCATCGTACATAATTTATATATTTGTTTGTAGAAGCGGTATTAGTGTAAGAAAAAAAAAAAGAAAAAACAGAAAATGATTAAAATCGAGACGGGATAATTAAAAAATATACAATAAAAATATGTCAAGTATTACTCATAAAAATAGGTGAATTACGTATTAAAAAAAAAAAAAAAAAAAAAAAAAAAAAAAACAGAAAACTTGTGCAATTTTATAGATATTAATGCGAAAAGAAAATATTGTGAATTAATGCGACGGGTGCGAAATATTTGTACAATATTTAAGGAAATAAAAATTTACGTTAAAATATATATTTACAAAACATTTGAGTATGATTAAACGCACGAACTTTTTCATGCGCATACACGCGCGCGCGCGTACACACATTCGCACAAATACGTACATATGAATTTATTCATTAAAAATAATACTAAAACTTATGTTTTGAATTCGTTTAAAATATATTACACATAGGTATGCCGTAGGAAAGCGGCCTTATTTTTACCATTATCGCGGTATATAACGCGTCGCTTTTTCTGCTAAGCGAAAAACGTCAAGTTATGCTCTTTATCGCGAAATAACACTCTTTACATCTCCTCTCAGCGTTACCGTGTCACTGAAAATTGAGAACCGCAAAAGACGCGATATCCGTTGTCGGGAGGGAGAAAGAGAGAGAAAGATAGAGAGAGAGAGAGGGGGGGGGGGGAGAGAGAGAGAGAAAGGAGAAGCAAATCGAGCGTTCTAGATACTGCTGGACTGAATCCACAAAAGAGGATTCTTTTTCTCTCTCTTTTTTCTTTATCTTTCTCTCTTTCTCTCCTTCTCTCTCTCTCTCTCTCTCTCTCTCTCTCTCTCTCGCTTTTTTCTCTGTGAATATAAAAAAGGGTCGGTCTCTTTTGAATATCGTAATGCATCAGTTTCGAATTAGAAATAGAATCGTACGATCTAATTCTCAGATTCCTTTTTTTCTTTTCCAGTCGATAAGAAATAAAATACATTCGAATTAATATGAGTGCGCTATTACAATAAGTATCGCCTTTTAATAAGACGACAAAGAAATTTCATTTAACAAATTGAAAATCTACTTCATTGTATCACCGTCAGCGTATGACGATTTTTACCAAATGAAAATCAAAAGAATTATTAATAATCTATTTGAGAATACGCTGATCCTCTATTGTCATCATTTTGATACAATGTAAATCCTAAGAGAAATTATTATATATGAGAACGTTAATAAAATTTCCTCAATACATTTTCTACTTGACGTATAGGAAACAATTCGTATTATCTGTATATAATACGATCGAGAAAAATATAACGATCAAATATAACGATTGAAAATCTATTTGCAAAATACCTCGATCCTAATGTAATCATTTTGATACAATGAACAATCCAAGAATGATTATTATATAAAAACGTTAATAAAATTTCCTTCATGCATTTCCTACATAACGTATCGGAAATCATGATATATATCATGATATATATATATATATATATATATATATATATATATATATATATATATATATAATGACGTAACGGTGTTTTTGTTAAATCTGTGCCAAACGTGAGGCGAATAGTAACGGTGTGACGGTCGAACTCTCGACGGAGAATTCTGGTAATCTTGAATGATCGATCGAACGAGCAGCGATGCGGTGGTAACACATACATACATACATACCAAGATACATACATACCTACGTGGAGCCATCAGACTACTCTAGATTTCCTTCTAGGAATCACGAAGGCGGGGTCGAAGCTATAGAAAGTTTTCCAAGAAAGATGAGAAAAATGAAGTAGGGCGAAGAACATCAAAACTGTCTCGCGAATATTTAATGAAGAACGCTTATGGTTATTTTAACCGAGAGATGTTCTTGTTACTATAGACAAACACGTTATAAATAGTACACACACACACACTCTCTCTCTCTCTCTCTTTCTCTCTCTCTCTCTTTGAAACTCTCTTTTTATAGTTAAGTAAATAACGATAGACTGCCGGCATTAGATCATGTCGTGGTAAACACTTAGGAATAAATTACAATATTTTATCACTTTTCTTTCTTCTTTGTTACTTCTATTTATCTTTTTTTTTTTTACTCCTGTTCCTTCCTCGTTCTAACATCTTCGTCGTATCGCAGCATCTCTTAATCATCTTCATATATTCATCTTCTCTCGTCTTAGAAGCAAAAGTTTCTTGACATTACTAGTTGACATATGCGACAACTAAGTTAGTTTCATCTCAACATGAGGAAAGTTTAACGAGAGACTCGTACTCCCTGTCTCTCTCTCTCTCTCTCTCTCTCTCTATCTACCTATCTATCTATCTATCTATCTATCTATCTCTCTAAGTTCTAACTATGCAACTATATACATATCTGCATATATTATATATATATATATATATATATATATATATATATATATATATATGTATGTATTTATGTATATATACAAATATTTGACATAAGTGATAAGAAAGAATTCGATGATATAACAATACACAATGCTGAGAGATTTCGGATTCCTGATCAGAGTTCGTGTTAGGAATCGTCGGCTCCTTGGTATAACGTTAACGATGAAATTGCGATCGGAATAATAGGAATATAACATAGCCGATCTACTTGCTATACACGAAGGTGTCATACACGTGGTCTGTGGTAAGGGTTAAGGGAGGTTTGTGTGCTGAGTGTATAGAACAAGAAGCGGAGATTCCAGGGAATCCAGAGAAACAGAGAGAGACAGACAGCGAGAGACAGACAGAGAGAGAGAGAGAGAGAGAGAGAGAGAGAGAGAGAGAGAGAGAGAGAGAGAGAGCAAAGAACAAAGGGTTAGTCTGAGAGGTTGGCATGCGACGATCGCTAAACGTAT
>OU964975.1:3166790-3184290 GCA_918808275.2 Dolichovespula sylvestris
TCGAAATCATTGGAACCAGAATCTGCTCTACACTATTTCCGGACTTTTCAAACTTGTTTCCTAGCAATATCTATAATCAATGAATCTCTTGGATATAGTAAGTCTCTCGAATCTACGTGACTGGTGACCATTCTTATAACACATTGTTTGCCATGTATTATAACTGAACAATATACTTTTCAAATCATTCTTATATATATATATATATATATATATATATATATGTATGTATGTATTGTTAAATCATATCTATGTAATGTTCTCAAAATCCAAATAATTACAAACGACAGTTAAAATTGTATCGGTTCGCCCGTTAAGCAAATTTGTAGTTTATCTTTATATTGTTTCTTTATTCGGACCTTAACAAATTTTCTACGATAAAAAAAAAAAAAAATAAAACGGACGATTATTTTTAAAACTAGTCGACGTAATCGAAAATATTTTGAATGAATTTTTACGTTCTCTATAGAAGAAAAGAGAAACAAAAAAGTTCTATTCATATTTCAATCTGCTGAAAATAATGTTTACATAAAAAAAGTCGTCATTCGTATCATCGATTCGGATATAATTTCGGTTCGACTCGACTTTTTATTTGAAAAAAAATAAAAAAAAAAAAATAGTAGAAATTTCGTCGAAAAATTGTAATTATCCGGGTACAAAAAAAGTGTTACTTGAAGTATTATAACTAATTGAATACGGTGTAGTATTATTCAATGTAACATTAACTATTAACGTGAATTAGATTAATCGCACTTATTGCGGAAAAGCAAAGTATCCCGGTCAAACGGAGATAAGTGCTAGCTCACATAATGGCTCACTCTTCATTATCACCGATAATTGTTATCTAATTAATAGCATTAAACGTGCCGTGCAACGACTAAATAGAATACCTAATCGCAACTCAATGCTCATATAAATTTGATTACGGATTAAATCTGTATAATATATATATATATATTTTTTTATCGGTTCTATATAAATATTCGGTTATATATAAATATCTCTTTATATATGCGTGCGCGCGCGTGTGTGTATGTATGTATGTATAAAGACTAATTACGAAATCTAAAGTTCAAAAATTTCGCGAGATAATAATAAATAAATAAAAAAGAAGAAGAAGAAAAAGGATAAAAGAAAAAGAAAAGTAAGAAGTGAATAGTACAGAAGGTAGCTTAGTTTGCACGTGTCACTCGCGTATCATCATCCCTCTTTTTCGTTCTTCTTCCTTTCTACTACTACTCGACTATAACGTTGGATTTCAAGAGGGGTGCTGAGTGGAGTTGAGGGAAAGATGAAAAAAAAATTTTTTTCGGTAATCCTTTCCTTTTATTCCGTGCTCGTATACGCGGCGGTATTTTTACGTGGCGTATAAAATCGGCAGTCACGGTGAGTTTATTTTCCAACTGAATGATTCGAGTTGGTATAATCGCGAGCATCAGCGTTCTCACCGAACGGATATTCAACTTCATGAACACGAATTCGTACGCTAATGCATAAGTATATGTATGATCGATGCGTATATGTATGTTAATACATATATATTTTTGCATTATGAAAAAGAATGAAAAGGGACAGATAATATATATATATATATATATATATATATATATGTTTATATATTTATATATGTATATCTGTACGTACGTGGATATATATGTTTATTATTGCGTGTACGTTCTCGTGCAAAGAGTGGAAACAGTTTTAAAGAGTTGTTATTCTTATCGTGCCGGTAATCATCTCGACGTATCCAATTGTGAGAAAATGAGAAGAATAGGCGCGGAAGGAGCCGTGGCGTATTCGTTTATATGCGTTCAATGGGAGCCCTCTTTCGACATGTATTATCGATCTCCCATGATATCCATGACGAACAGAATTGCTTTCGGAGGTTGCGTTTATTCCTCTCTTATATGACAAACACGAATGTTGTTTTATAACTTTGTTTTCTTCTTTTCCTTTCTTTTTTATTCCTTTGTAATTATAAAAAATTTACAAATAAATATACACAGACACACATATATATATACTTAAGTGTAGATAGACGCATCGGATCTTATAAAAAAATAAATTTGTGTCGTTCTAGCGAATCGTTCATACATTAAATTGTCTAAGATGAAATTTGTAGTTAATAATGCTTATTTGCTATCTCTTTCAACAAATTTAATCCAAGACGACATAATACATTGATCGTTATTTCAACAAATTTCATACACTATAATCATATAATACGTACTTCTTGTATGAGAATGAGTATTGTTCATTTGGCGAATCGTTCGTTGCTTATTTATCACTGTTTTAAAAGTGTTAAGGAAAGAGCATACGACAACCCATACACGATGATATTGCACTTGATTCAAGGACGATTTATTTTTCATTCCATCGAGTTCTCGCGATAATTCCTATTATTATATGTCAAAATATGTCGGTACGTTTATAACTTTACTGAAAATGTTCAACATCATGAAGATATTACGTACATTCGTTCACGCCCGCACACATAAATTTTATAAATATATTATTCTGTATCATTTCTTTTATTTTATTTTTTCGTTTTAATGTAGTCATTCGTCCCAATTTTCTAACTCATTAAATCGTCATCATTCTTTACGGTGAACACGATATATACGTACTTATTGATCGAATTGAAAGAATACATTAAGAATTTTACAAACTATATCCAGAATATAATGTCACGTTAACGAGTACGTAACGTGTCGTAATAGTTCCTATGTACGGAACATGTCTTTTCTTCCTCCCTCCCTCTCTCTCTCTCTCTCTCTCTCTGGTTCTATCAAGATCTTAGTTAAACTTGAAATACTGTACGGCACGTTTATACGATCGATGCGATCAGGAAGGAAAGTTTTGTTCGGCGAAGAACATAATCGCATTCTTACTCTTCGCTCGATGAGTGGAAAAGATAGAGAAGGAGATGTATAGGTCGCGAGAGAGAGAGAGAGAGAAGGAAAATAAGATAGATAAAGAGGGAAGATGGTGAGAGAGAGAGAGAAAGAGAGAAGTATGATCGGGTTGACGACACAGAGAAAAGTTTTGCTACAAAAGCAATTTTCCACCATATCGAATTACCGGAAAATGTGGAGAGGCGAGGAAGCTGAAAGTTCGGCAGAAGGATAGTCGTGGGTGGTAAGAGCTCGTGCGGAAATGCACGCTCAGTGTGTATGTGGAGGGGAGAATAAAGGTGTTTCGCTACAAAATGAAAAAGGAGTGAGTTAAAGAGAGAGGGAAAGAAAAAAGGAGAAAGAAAGAAGGAGAATAAAGAAGAAGAAATAAAGAAAGAGAGGAAAGAAGAAGATAGAAAGAGAAGAAGGAAGGAGAAAGAGAAGACTGAGAGAGAGAGAGAGAGAGAGAATAAAGGTGCTTCCCCGCAGCATGAAAAAGTAGTAAGAGAGATAGAAAGAGAAGAAAGAAAAGAAAAGAAAAGAAAAGAAAAGAAAGAAAGAGCGAGGGGGAGATGAGAGAGAAGGTCGCGAAAAAGGAAGAAAAACGAGAAAAGAGGTCGAAGAAAGAGGTCGAAGGGAGATGGTCGGAGGATACTCCATGGATGTTTCGGGATTGCAGCTATTCTTCACCCTCCCCGCGATAAGAAAGAGAGATACATACAGCCATTGCTCTGTGTACCACTAGGATGTGTGTTTTATATCTATATGTATATAAGTATGTATGTGTTGGCGAGGGATGGATGTTAGAAGACGACGATGCACCCGATCCCTTCGAATTCGGTCTCTGCCAAGCCGAGTTACTTTTCTCCTCTTGTAAGACGTTTCTACTTTTAACGGCGAACCACCTATCGGCCTCATACTCAAGACAAAACTTCTATCTTCTCTCTCTTTCTCTCTCTCTCTCTCTCTCTCTCTCTCTCTCTCTCTCTCTCTCTTATTTGTACGTTTATATATACATATACAGATATCTGAACTCTTAACTCTCGTCTGTATAAAATGAAAAATGTATACCACCACGAGAACAATATTATCACTCATAAGAATAAAATGGACGCTTAAATGTAAAAATTTTACGATATATTCAAGATAACACAATAGTCGAATGTAATGGTTCTTACAAATATTCTTTTTATATTTTTCTTTTTCTTTTTGTAATCTATCAAAGAATCTTCCAAAGAGATATATTCTCGAGTTATTGTACGTTTCTAACGTATCACTATCGTTCACCAGTTCTTTCATTTTATATTTTATTTTCTTCCTTTTTTCCTCTCTCATTCGTCAAGATACGTACGAACGACATAAATCGTTTTCGAACTTTACTTGGAACTTGAATAACACCGTTTTAAGATAATAATCCTTTTAACGATTATTCGTGTTTAATAGTATGCTGTACGAAGGACGGGAGAGATCAAATTTCTCTCACTATGTTTCATTCCTGTCTACTTTCGATTACTATTTAAAGGTAAGTGAGTTCTCTCTCCCTCTCTCTCTCTCTCTCCTTATATATATATATATATATATATATATATATATATATATTCAAGAACGAAATAGGACGGAAAATCTAAGGCGATTCTTTTACAGATCATAGATATTTTTCAACGGTCCGATATCAAGTACGATGATTCCAGGAGAGCGATCGAGCGGAATGGACCGTTAGCCACGTTCACTCGTTGACCAGAGTACGGCCATTCGAGTAAGAATAATACTCCTATAACCATTAATCTTTACACGTAGCGACGTTCCATAGCCTTGCGCTTACATTATTATCTACGATCGAAGCACCGTCGGTTGCTTTTCCTATGGATACGTACCGTCCGCACACGTAGTCGTTTTTGTTACCGTTGTTGCTTTCGTCGTGGCTTTTTTTATTTTCGCTCATTTTTTTTCACCCCTTCTTTTCACTTTTATTTCCTTTTTATTTCCTTCCTTTTTTTCCCTTTTCTTGTCTCTCTTTTTTTTTTGTATATATATGAGTGTATATATATATATATATATATATATATATATATGTCTCTTGGATCATACTACGTTTTCTTTTTTACGGGAAAGGAAACACGAGGAGCTTCCCATTTTCTATATCTTTTTCCACCTTTCTCGAGGCGCGGTTAAAAAGTTATGTCCAGGGTATTTTTTTTTTTTTTTTATTTTCCTCTCAGATTCTCTTCCACGATTTGTCTTTATTTCTCCCTTCCTTCTCTTCCCTTTCCTTTCCTTTTCCTTTTCCTCTTCTTCCCTTCTTCTTATTTTTTTTTTTTTTTTTTTTTTTTTACTTACTTATTTCTTTCTTCTTTTTTCTTTTATATATCAGTTACCCTTGCACATCCACACACGTCATCGTTCTCTTTCTTTGTTTACGAAGTAGAAAACTCGAGGCTTTATGTTCTTGACTTTTTAGATAGTTACGAGAAACTACAGGGTAGGATACAAATGTGATACCGAATCACATTTCGAATTTTTCGGAGTCTCCACTACGATTAAATACTTATCGTTTTTTTTTTCGGTCTGTTACACGATACAATTAGTTTCGCACGGTATGAAATTACAGTTTCCCCCCTCGACAACAACGAAGGAGAACGACAGAGATTCTATTTAATTTTTGCTTCTCAAACGATGTCGAAAAACTGAGAAATTTTGCTACCCCTCTTCAGACTATCTTCTTACGGTCTATCTCTTTATCTTTTTCTTACTCTTCTCTCTCTTTTTTCTTTTTCTTTATCTTTTCATACGTCTCGACTCACTGTTTATAGGAACAAAAAAGAAAACGAAAGAGAAGATAAAAATAAATAAGGTTTTATTACGTTTTTCGCTTCCTAGACGAAATTTTTTCTTCTTTTTTTTTTTAACTTTCTCGTACCTTCCGTCAACAATTCGTCTTTCTTTCTAATTTTGTCGTAGTTTTGTATGTCATGGAGATCACAGAGTTCTCTTTTTTCACGAAATAAAGCACGACGCTGTATTATATTTTTTACGGATACTTCTTTAACGAGGTTACAAGCCTATATATCTATAAGTATTTTCGACTACCTCTGACTTTCTTGCACAGCCCGTCTCTCTCTCTCTCTCTCTCTCTCTCTCTCTCTCTCTCTAACTTTCTTTCTTTGTTGTCTTATAAACCTCGGTATCACTGTTCTGTTAAATACAAAAGAAAACTCGAGTTTCCATTATGTTTCATTTTTTTTTTCGTTTATTTTCTTCCTTTTCTCCTTCCGTTCGAAGACTCGTAGTTAAAAAGTTATACCTAAAGTATTTGAAAATTCTTCAAAGTTTCTTGTACTTACATATACATACAACACCACGACGACATTCTCTTTCTCAGTTGTGTATTATAACCATGGATCATCGTTTTCTTAGCTATCAAGAAAAAGTTTCATTATTTTCTACTTCTTATACACACAGTTTAAAAAGTTATACTCAGATCCTTTTTGACTCCTTTAAACTTTCTTCTATACCTTAGACAATCCGTTCATCCTTATCTCTCTCTCTCTCTCTCTCTCTCTTTATTTTTTCCTCTATTTTCTGTATCTTAAATCTTCTCGTATAAATAATTCGCTATGAAGAAACTACAAGATTCAATTCTATTCTACTTCGCCTTCTTAAATACGGTTATATAATGCCGTGCTTAGATATTTTTGACATCTTCAAACTTTCCCTTACAATCCTTTCTATCTTTCCTCGTTCCATTATGTCACTAAAATCCTCGACTTCTTTATTCACGAATGAAACTTACAATTCCATCTTGTATTTATTCCTTTAAGACGCGATTGAAATGACGTGTTCAGATGTTCTTAAAATTTTCAGTCTTCCTTCGCTATCTAACACGACTCGAATTGTCGTGTCCCTTGTCTACGAATAAAACTAAAATTCTCGCCATATGCACACACACACACACACACACACACACACACACACACATATTTTGTTTTAAGACGCGACTAAAAATTTATATCAAGCTATTCTCGAGACTTTTTTCAAACTTTCCACGTTTTCTTATATCACTCGAATCTCCTTGTTCTCCGTTAACGAATAAAACTGAAAACTTATGCAACACATATATACTGTCGTCTAAGAAGCGACCGAAAGAAACACATTTTTTATAAGATTTTTTTCTTTCTCGTTATACTCCAATTTCTCACTTTACTCTCTTCTTTTTTATAATCTTATAGATCTCAATCAGAGCCTGTTCTAGTTTAACAAAGGTTACCATTATTACTATTCTTTCTTAACGAGGTTAAAAATCTATTAACCCAGATATTTTCAACCAGTTCGGACTTTCTTGCACAATCTTTCTCTCACTCGATCTCTCTCTCTCTCTCTCTCTCTCTCTCTCTCTCTCTCTCTCTCTTACTTTCCTTATTTTTCTAAGAAACCTCGAATCGCTCCGCGTTATTAAATGTCACGTTAATAATAGTTGTATTCCGATATTTTAAACTCGATCGTACTGTCCCCTCACCCCCAACCCCACTCACGCACCTTTCTTTATCATATTTTTTCTTTTTTTTTTTTTTTTGAGATTATTCGTTTAACAACGTTTCCGATATATATTTTTTTTTCGTCTCAGACGAACATGTTCAGTAAGCCATAATTATCACAACCATATTTCGAGCTCCAATTCGGTAGTTAAATCGCTCTGGCAAGCTTTTCTTTCTATCATCTTTTTATCAAATATTCGTCCCGTTACGGAAAGCAACTGCATATATTTACATGGTAGGTTCTAACGAGTAAACGTTGACGCCGAGTACACAGGAGTACACTCGTGAAGTTTCGGTACACTTATGAGTACCAGTACGTCCCATTAAAAGCATTTTCTCCTTGGCGTTTAGCCGTAGAGTTCTCAATGCTTAAGTTAGTACGAAAGCGACAATTTAGTCGCAGGTATTAGACATTATAATGTATGAACGCGTAAGTGTTATACGTACATACGTATGTATAAATATATATATATATATATATATATATGTATGTATGTATGTATGTATGTATGTATGTATGTATGTATGTATGTATGTATGTATGTATATATATACACACATACGTACGTAAATGTATTTGACAAAGTAAATATTACGAAACCTGCATATGCTTCCGTCTCGACCTACGAATTTTTTTTTCCATTCCTTGCGTTCGGTCGTCATTGTGTTATAGCGTTCAAAGTATTTTATTACTCTAACAACATTCTTTAAAAGAGGATACGAAAAGTGACGTGTTGTTTACGTACACATCCTTATCTCCTCTAATGTCAAGTAATCGGCTTCGAAATGAAACTTTCGATCGATTGGTAAAAGATAGGCAATAAAATTCAAGAGGAAGAACGAGAGAAAAGAGAAGAGGAGGAAAGAGAGAGAGAGAGAGAGAGAGAGAGAGAGAGAGAGAGAGAGAGAGAGAGAGGAGAAAGAAGAAGATCCGTGAACAATTGAAATTAAACGAACGTTCTTTAGAAAGGAGTGACTTTTATGCGATCCAATTGATTGTTAGGAGGAAACGTTTTCGATAGAATCAAAAAGTAACGTACCTATATCTAACTACTTATCTACTGGTGTGTATGTGCGTTCGAAAGAAGTTACAAAGACATTCAATTATACCTTACAAACCAACTCGAGCACGTACTTTTCTCTTGGATAAGTTTGTCGGATATGGGGAATACCATAAAAACGTTCACCTTTTCTTGTCTTCGACGTTACTCGTAGAAATAAAGGGATGGAAAGGAAGGAAGGAAGGAAGGAAGAAAGGATGAAAGAAATAGGATGAAAGAACGAAAGGATGAAAGAAAGAAAGATAGAAAGTACGAAAGAAAGGAAAGAAGAACGATATCCATTGAATCGGCAAAAGCTTCGAACTATGTTCCTAACTTCGATTTCGACTAACTAGAAACATCTTATTTTCTTTCAACGAAACATCGAAATTTCCAAAAAGAATTTCCTTCACTCATATATTGTGTGTGTGTGTGTGTGTATATATATTTGCGAGTGTGTATGATGTGTCTCTGTGTGTGTAATAGCAATTATTCCAAAAAGGGAAATACGGTAAACCGATCTTAACTCCATCCCTCTTTCCAACGATCCCGTAATCCCATTTCTTTTCGGATAGAGTGATATAGGACCGAGAGGAGACTCTTGAGAAAGCCGCCTGCTGAGCAAACATAAATTTCGCCAGCGCATTCGAGGACATCTATTCGAAGGATCGTTTCCTGTTTCCGTTTGCTGCTCCTCAAGTGAAACGTTAGTACATATCTCATCTTGGAAAAATTCGGTTCCAACGAATTATAATAATTTTACGTGTATCACATAGTTACTCATTTTTGATATTTATACTTTACTTTTTTGTCATTTTTTTTTTCTTTTTGTTTTCTTATCGTCACTACGGAAATTAAACTTCTCAATTGTGAACGAATCGTTTCATTATTTATAATTCATTATTAAATTTCGGTAACTGGTTTGTATTAAAAAAAAAAAAAAAATTATATAATGTAAACTTTATAATATTACTTGTAGTATAATTGTACCACAGTATAATTTCTTCTCTCTCTCTCTCTCTCTCTCTCCCTCTTTTTTCTTTATTTTTCTTTTTTTAACGATATAAAAATATTATATCCATATATCGTGTATTAATTACACTGATGAGGTACACTGATGAAATATAATTATATCGTATTATAGAGTAAGTGATATACTACAAATGATAAAGTAAAAATAAATATTTAATATAAGTATATTTTGTTACAGTATGATACTTTACCGCAGTATGATTAATACATAATAAAGGAAAACCGATAATATAGAGAAAAAGAGAGATAGTATAAGTATATAAGTAATATTAAATATCGAGTACGAAGTAACGATTAAATACGCGACGAAAAAAAGAAAGAAAGAAAAAAAAGAAAATAAAAATAAACGCGAAGAAATAAAACGTACAAAATACGTACATATGTCTAAAGTAACTTCGTGGTTGCATGGCGTTCTATTGGCTTATTTAGTGTATCTCTATCTGTTCAAATATAAAATATATATTAAATAGAATATACGATGCCGAAAAAAAACCTTAGAGAATTCTCGTTCGTGTTCTCTATGTCTCAAGAACGAGTGTTTCCTCGGCATTAGTCTATCAATAAATTATGTAACAGAGATCTTCGCCTTACTTCTTATATCCTACAATGAGTACGAAAAGACACGAAAGATGTAAACAACATCGGCACTGTACTATGTCCAGTCGATACGAAGGAAGAACGAAGCAACGTAAATAACATAAAATAAAATATTGCGTGGAAATATTTCGTACGTTTCCTTATAATTATTAAAATATAATATTTCACTGCGATATAATTAATATATAATCGATATAGGATATCTAATAAGAGAAAAGTAGATAGTATAAATACATAAGTATACGTACATTTTATTATTATATACGTACATATTATTTATTATTATTTATATAATTATAAGCGTACGTACAAGTTTCACTTTGATCGATATAATATAACGAATATCTAATACGAAGTAACAATGTTATATGGCGTTATATGTGCTTAAAATATCTCTAACTGTTCGAAAATAAAAAGTTATTATTAAAAAGAATACGATGGAACAATCTCAAAGAATTCTCGTTATCTATCGTTCAACGAACCGTCGCTCGCTGTGTCTCAAGAACGACTGGTTTCCTCGGCGTTAGTTCGTCAATAAACTAACGCAGCTCTTCGTTCTGCTTCTTACGTCCTACAATAAGTTCGAAAAAAGACGCGAGTTTAGAAACAATGTCGGCATTGTACTCTATCACGTAAGACAAAGCGAGAAAATCGTCAAGACGTTATAAAAGTAACGAACGAAACAACGTAAATATTATAAATAAAATATTACGTAGAATAATACAATTTTGATCGTATTACAATTAATATATAATTAATACAAGATGTCTAAAAAGAAAAAGTATAAGTGCGTAAACGTATATTAATTATAAATTATACGCCTGCGGATATTAATTTGACGAATATCAAATACGAAGTAACGATGTTATACGAGCTTAAAATATTTCTAAGCGTTCATACGTAGATGAAATGTTATATATTAAAAAGAATACGATGGAGCAACCTTAAAGAATTCTCGCTATCTAACGTTCAACGAACCGTCGCTCGCTGTGTCTCAAGTACGACTGGTTTCCTCGATAGTTTCCTCATCGATGAACTAACGCAGCTCTTCGTCTTGTTTCTTACGTCTTACAATAAGTTCGAAACAAGACGCTTTATGTAAACAATATCGACACTGTACACTCGTCACGATGGAAGGACGAAAGAACGTAAATATTATAAATAAAATATTCCATAGAATATTTCCAACGTTACGCGATAATTATCGCTTTATCAATATTTTCGTTCTTCACGTATCCGAACGTACGATAAAATAAATGTCTTACGTATCACAATATTCATCATGGTTATCATAATTTTATTACTTATTACTAAAATATACGAATGGACGTATGGACACAATTTGAAATTGAGAGAAATGAAATTGAGAGAAGTAGAAATGGTCAGATATATTTTTCTATCGATCATCGAACGCGCGTTAGCTGTGCGACGTTTATTGGAAAGTTCAGACACAGGGTTTGCTGGGTCATTCATGTCGAAGGGTACAATAATTTTACGGCTCATTTACATAATACCCGTTGTCCAGTCATGTGAGTCGCTTTGATAAGCCCAATAGTAATGGTTTACACTATACGGTTTGTCCATTTGCTCCTAGATATACCTTTCTCTCTCTCTCTCTCTCTCTCTCTCTCTCTAGCTGTCTATTTATCTATGTCTCTGTTTGTCTCTCTCTCTCTCTCTCTCTCTCTCTCTTTCTATGTCTGTCTGTCTATCTGTCTGTCTGTCTTTCTGGTATCTCTCTTTGAGCATTCGATTCACCTCGAAACGGCAGAGTAGAAACGGCCGTCCATTTAATACGATAGAGCTCTAACGTTGCGCGTAAATTCAAGTAAATATCTGTAAAATAAACTTGTGGTTTTGTTTAATTCGAAAATTCACACTCGTTGATTCCGCGAATCTCCATCGAAATTTTGTCACTTTTACTTCGTTCCCATTTCCTATCCTCACCTTTCTCTTTTAACTTTCTATTTTTTCTTTTATCTCTTTTATTTTTCTTTTTGATTCGTAGACACGTGTTCTCGGAAATTTGGATTAAAAGGAAATGGAAAGAAAGGAAAAGGAAAAAGAAGAATGATAATGAGAAAAGAGAAAGAAAGGAAAAATTAATCGGACGGAACTCGAAGGTAGATGTAAACCGAGAAATAAACGAGGGGAGAAGAAAACCAAAGAGAAAAGAAAATAAATAAAAACGAGAACACGACTATACGAAAAAGGAGAAAAATCATCGATGGTTAACCTCGATACTAATCTCTCGAGGCACGAGGATCTAGGTTCAAGGCTGTACCCATACGGCTTATCTTGCCAAACGCAAACCGCAAACTCTTGTACTTTAGCGAGCTCATTCATGAACGTTATTATATCATGGTGTTACTTTGCAACGTGAAAGGTGTAACCGCATTAGCTTCGAACTTTACTACACCGTGTGAATGATGTCCCACTAAAGGTTTTACAGCGAAATCCCAAAGCACTACTCGTATCTGTACTTTTAACACGGATTGTGCCACCAACGTAAAAAAAAAGGACTGTTTCTTCTACTTTAGAAACAAAAGTATCGGGAAGAAAATAAGTTAAATCTAAGTTAACTCCCTTGGAAGGGATTTTTCTTTTTTTTTTTTTTTATTTATTTATTTTCGTTTCTATTTCCTTTTGTTCTTTTTCTTTTTTTTTACATTTAAATTGGAAAAGATTTGAGAAATTGTTGTTTTTTATTTCTTTTCTTCTCTAGCCATACCTCTTTCGTTATTTTTTTTTATCCATTCGCAAATAAAGCGATGAACAGAATTTTAAAAGTACATTAAGAATATATATATATATATATATTTATTTATTTATATATAGATTAACAAGTTGTAGAGATTGAGCAGCGATTGACTTTAAAAAAAAAATCTTTTTAATCGTTCGTCAGAGTGACAGTCGATATAGCGAAACTTTAGCAATAAGGCTGGTCCAAAAATTCCTGAATGATATTCAAAATCAATTGCATCTCTTCGATTTTCTTCAATTCAATTTTGTTCTGAAATTATCCAACTACAAATCAAAGGTATATAATGTAATAAAAATGAAAAAAAAAAAAATTCAGTAGCCAACCTGTGGTATGAAACGAGATGATTGATTTTCATGTTTAAAAGTTAACTTAAAAATTACAGTATTAACAAGACGAAGAAACAAAAAAAATTTCTTTTACAAAAATTGATTATATTTTATTCCGTATTGATTTTCACAAATTTCCCAATGCAAAAGTGTTCTGATTTATCATATACTTCCAAGATATAATTACATTATATCTATCGAGTTACGATCTATCGTTAAAAAAAAAAAGTGATATTGTGATACAAACCGAATAAAAAAATAGTACAAACGATTGATGTGATCGATTGGCGAATCGAACAAAAAAAAAAAAAAAATAAAATTCCAAAAATTTGTCCTCGTACATTTTCATCCTTTGAGATACACGCGCGCGCGCGCACACACAAGCATATACACGTAAACAGACGCACGCGAGCGTATTATATGGAGCGTATACATGCGCATCATATAATATCAAATAATTGAAATACAATGTGTTATTGAAATGATTAAATGTCAGGCTCACATTCAGTCAAGCTTACTGAGGAGAGATTGGTAAGCCTAAAGGAAAATCGAATAGCATGAATCGTATGCAATTCAAGAGTCTTCGGGGTTAAATATCTCGTAGTCGATGTTAACCCCGTAGAGAGAAAGGTTGTAAATCCATAATATCCGTCGTCGACTAAGGTTCGTACCTATTCCAAGGCCGGGTAATAACGTCAGCTGGTAGAACTTCAATAGAACGGCGTAACGTCCTTGCGGCAAACTCACACCCTAACGACGAACTTGAGTTTGGCAAATTGGGTTCTCGACTTGCAATCAACCGCATTCCACAAACGTGTTACATTTCTGGGTGTACCTACAATTTCCTGCAACAACGCGCGCTCTGTACACTCGCCGCCGTTCTCGTGGAGATATCGGAATATCGACAAGCCGAAAACCAGAAACCTCGTCCTATTATCCGGATTGAGATCCGATCGAGATTTCATTCTACTTCTTAAAATCCTCGTCCTTAGAATCTAATCTTATTATATCAATATAATAATTTATCACTGAACATCGTCGGACATGAGAATCGTAGGAATTAATTTGGTTAATTCGTCTGAAACGTTATTATAATGTTTTTTTTTTCGGTCTTTGACAAAGATTATATCAGCAATATATATATATATTCTATACCAATTGCAAGTATGATTTACAATTGAGCCGTTGACAATCCCAAATCGATTAACTCTGAGTTTTGAATGTTTTTAAATTGTTGTGTCAAAGCACTTGGACGGAGTTCTCACTTTTTATATTCATAATAAATTTCCCGAATTTCCGTTATTTAATATCGTTAAATGGTAAAATTTATTTGTCCATCGATTAAGAAATAATTTATTTCGGTAATAACGATTATTCTAAGACTATTCTTATATCTTATTCACTTTTTACGTCGTCAAATGACAACTACTTTTACATTTATACATTCCAAAATGTTTATATTCGAATTTATATTTTAAAGAGAATTTTAAAAAGCAATTTATATTATTTCATCACAATTCTCCACTTCTTGTTTTAATGGATTCAATCGATTTGGCAAGTGAGCGGCTCAATTAGCAGAAAGTATGAGCTGATATCGATAATTAATTATTTGATCAATAGGAAAGGAGCATAAATGAGATAAGATTTAAAAAAAAAAAAAAGAATGGGCAGTACATGAATGTGTTATTTCAAAGTTATATAGTGTTATAAAGGATTAACAGACGAGATTTTAATCTATGTAGTTACGTACGAATTCAAACGAAATGTTACTAACGATAAGTGTTACGTTTCTAAGAACTTGAAAGATTAAAACTACGTGATAAATATGTTAGAAATTTTCTTATTCGCTACTTAAGAAATTTTTTTCTTTCAAAGTATGCTCCAAGAACAATGACATTAACATGTTTTTACTTTTATATTAAATTCTTAAATGCTTTTTGAAATTTAAATAAGCGTGGATGGCCGACGGTAACTTTTGCTTATACCCTTATAGTCTTATAATATGCAAACTGTTGATCATCTTCAATAGATTGAATTCTTCAGCTAACCTTCGTTTTATCATCGACTACATAAAGGATATAATCTAATTTGGAAAAAAGAAAAGAAAAAAAAAAAAACAGAAGAAAAAGATAAAAAGAAGATGCATTAAATCTTTAAAACGGCATTAGCGAAAAATCAATCACGAAGACGCGTTTGTATTAAATAATCTCGATTTTCACGTGCGTGCATACATACATTTTGTAATCCTTCTCTATTATATACCATTGTTCCATTCTAATCTGTATTTAATATTCAATAATTAATTTAATACCATTCAGTGTTATTCAATATCAGTCAACAATTATTTTCTCTTCTATTATATTCTGTTATTTTTCTTCTGTCGCTTTAATCTATATTCAATTATCGATAACCAGTTCAATATCATTCGATATCAATCAATGTTCTGTAATCAATCAGTAATCGGTAATTAAAATCAGTCTTTTGATAATTAATACTAGTATTGTATATAATCTGTTGTCTATTGTAACAAAGTATAATTAAATCGAAGAAACTATCTAACCATGTAACCATTATAGAAAAATTAATGTTTTTTGTTTTTTACTTTAATACCTAGCGTGCGTATAAATATATATATTTTTTAATCGTAATAAAGAAAGAATTATGAATATTTCATTTATAGGTACATTAACAAGTTTTACGTTTATATACATACATATATACTATTTACTATCATTAAAAAAAATTACGATTATTAAAGATATACCGATGATAAGATAAGTATAAACAAAAACAAAAAATAACAAAAAATTGATCTGTTATAGTAATTTTCAAAAATAATAGAAAAAAAATAAAGATTACATCTACGCAAATATCTGTAGTAAGTAACTGACTCTATGCGTATTATATAGGTATGTAAAATAAGGGTAAGTTACATTAGAATCATATTTCGTATGATTGTCATGCAGAGATAGGTGGAGGAGATTAGTTTCATTTCAATAACATTTTCATAGCCTTAAATCTCATCCTCCTCGTGATCGTAGTCTTTACAGGCATGAATATTAATGCAATGCTCTATCACTGCTTTCCTACGGTAGAAACATTCGTATTATAATAATGAGCTTCCATGCGGTTCTTCCACGTCTCCGCGAACGTTGTCACGTTACCTCGATGATATATCTTTATCTCTCTATTCGTTCGTGTACGATGAAATAGCACGTTTACATTAAATTTCTCATGAATTTTGTTAATGTTGAACGATGAACAACCAATGCGTGCGTACGTATAATATGTACATACGTACGTTCAATTATTTCCAATTAATATCAAATTTTTTCATCGCCGAATAGAAATCAAATACGACTTAATAAAGCAATTATATTATTTATATAATAATATATTAATGCTAATATAATTGATATAAATAATATTATAATTATATCATCAAGTTTCATATATTTGCTCATCCGTATTCATTATATTCCTCAACAAATGAATGCATTAATGATTATTTATATAATATACCAATACTTGAGAGATATAAATAAATAAATATATATTATATATATATACCTATATTTTAATATTGTAAGTCGCGTATATTTCGTACGCATGCATTACTTCCATGTTATATACATAATATAAATATAAATCTATTTGAGTGGAATATTCGGTTATATAATATGATAAATAAATTTTTTTTAAATCCTCAACAAATTTTCTCGTAATATTATCTTTCGACAAAAAGTTCTTATATTAAGAACATCCTTCTTGTTCTCTTTTTTTTTTCGTCATTTTTAGTATCGTACGACAGATAAAATAATGTGGCTAAAGTGAACGGTGACGTTAATACAGATCACTTATTTTAAACATGACCAACGTTGGAATCGATAAAGTACGATGTGAAAGAAAGGAGAAAACACGAATTTATACGATTAAATAGGTTATAAATGTTTCAATTGCGATTCTCTCGGAAAATGAATAAATCGCTGGACGATTTTCCGACATCGTGTTGGAGCCAGCTTAATCGAGCTTTATCGAATTATCTTTCCGTGGCAGAATAATTTGGTAACATTTCAAGATTACTAATATTTTATAGTTATGCGATTATTTCAATTTCGAAGGAACAATTAAACGATATCTTTCTTCTCTCGGTCGTAAATAACACACTAATAGTTTTGAGAGAGTGAACGAGACGGAAATAGAGAGAAACTGGGGAAAGAAAAAAGTGTGTGTGTGTGTGTTGTGTGTGTGTGTGTGTGTGTGTGTGTGTGTGTATGTGTGTGAGAGAGAGAGAGAGAGAGGAAGATATTCTCGA